>JAQGAF010001899.1:0-26664 GCA_034687865.1 Kryphioiulus occultus
GTCTGAATATAAACGTAGTATACAGTGGATACAGTATAATTCTCTAGTCAGACTGTCAATAATAGAAGCATTAAGTATGTCAACCATACAATTTGGGGGGAAAATGCATAACATTCAAGAGGGGACTAATACAATATTTAATCAAGCTTGACCACACTGTGACAGTCTCAAGAGTACGAGTTTTCTAATCGACTTAAATCCGTGGATACCCAAGTTTAGGAAAAGAATGAAAATGTTGGATGTCAGTTTATGAACCTTCATGGCGACGAACCATTCTTCATGACGTGAGCTTCCTTGTCAATGTCATCCACTCGCCCACAGTTTACTGCCCCCTTGTACCAATGGGTTGACAGACGACACTCCTGTCTTCTAGCAAACTTGTGAAGGTGATTTTTTTTGCTGAGGCGAGTACAGCACAGTGAATTAAACAACCTCTTCACCTCGTTCACTTTCCAGATCCAATCGCGTCTTCATTTTAGGATAAGCGAGAAGTAGCACCCGGTGTTCACGCAATTTTCTGGTTATTGATTGGACAGCTTGATATATGGAAGAATTCAAGTGCCCACGTCCTCAAACCCACCAACTTATTTTTTCTGCGACACAACAATACTGCACCATGCTATGAGTGATTACCATACAGATGAAATAGCGGACCTTCACGGGTGAAGCAACTGCCAAGACAACTTTCCTATATTTGGGCCATTCCCTTTGTTCAGCGAGTGTTATAACACGATAAATTAAGCTTCAGTTTCGTTTGAAATTTAGTGAAGTCTGATTTTCGGAAAAACGTCTCAGTACTGTGCAATTCTGGAAAGTATCCAATTGCTCATTGATAGCCATTTTGTAAAATTGGAATCGTACTAAATAAACTATACTAACAATATCCCATCCAAGATTACTCGCAAGCTTAATTGCTCTGTATTCCCGAGAACTCAATAAACATTATAATTGGACTCCCAATTTTTTTGCCAATACTGTACAATCTTAGCATTCCTTAGCCCGAGTTGTTTTAGCTCATATCTTCCAATAAACGTTATGCTGACATAAAAACACTGCCAGGAAAGCGTGCTTACATCTTTTTTTAATATAGACAAACGGGCCACATGTTGAGATTCCAATTTAAGTCACCTAAGAAAACTAATAAAATAACTTTCAGTGTGCAGGCGTCATTAACGATACCCAGTTCGAGATAACACGCTAACACGATAAAAAACAAGCCTTTGGTAAAGATTTCAATTATTTCTTCAAACCATCATTTCAAGTAGAAACATTGGTGTAATTGAGATATCTAACCATAACTGAAAGGGGTCATCTATTCTTCAATCACTGAACGCTATTACGAGAAAATAGCATTTCACTTCGAAACTTTAGAGTAGTCCGTTTTCATTCAAAGGTGCGCGATAAATCTCAATATAAGGGCTACCAAACAATTGCGCATTTACAACAAATGGGAAGAAGGTACTTTTGATGAAATCATTAGGACAATGGTATTGCTCTTTCCTCAACCCTGGACAAAGGATGCTCTTTACGTCAACGGAATACCCCCAAGTAAGGCAAGATGCAATAAAATTATAATAAAACTATGTGAAGGACAATTGTTGCACCGGTATCCTCGCAATTTTACAAATTGTTCGCTAACGTCGCAAGATGCGCCATTGCCAATGGAACATCTCGTCTCATAAAAAGTTAATAATTCAGAAAAAGAAATAGAACATATACTGTCCACCCACGATGTATGCTAATTTACTGCTGCCATTGAGTCTAATGGCTGCAACGCCCTTGTAAAAAATACGAAGGATGAAGGAAATAACGTCATCTATCAAATTAACTTGCTAAGCAAACTGTTACAAAATAAGAGGAAATCGGGACAGCTGACAAATGGTTGATGAACAGAATTTCAGGAAACGCATTTTTAAAGAATAAAATGTATTTTTTCAACGAAATTCGACCATCAGAACCTACCAAAACTAATCAGCGCTGGTTCATTCACAAACACGTATCTAGGCACGCTCTTTGCCAAAGACATCTTGCCCAACAATCGCATTGCACTGATTATTTTCAGGGCTTTCATCAAAACGTCACTCTAGCGAGCTTCACGACGTTAAATCACTCAAACGGGAACCTTCTGTTAATTCTCTCGAGTGTCATATATCACGTGAACGCCAGTCAGGAGTCACAGTGGTCACATAATAACTATACAATTGTATCAGGGACGAAAGCAAACAACGTGCGAGGCTCTGCCCAACCAGAAAGTTTATTATTTATAAAAAAAAAATATGAAAAAAGCTCTGCGGAATTGCGTTCATACAGTTAAGCCACGTCCATGATGAGGGATATGACTGCTGGCTGATTTTTAAATGAGAAAAGAAGATGCAGAAGAATATCCTAGCAGGAGTTACATACACACTTATTTGGTTGTTGAATAAGTTGAATCCGCGACTAAGACAGCCGAATAAAAGGCGTAACACCCAGTAGTAATAAGCCGACAATAGGCCTGTCATTTGAAGAAACAAAGGAAAGCAACAAAGCTGTCTGAGAGTTTTTGTTCGCTGTATGTGTATCGACAGAGGGTGTACAATGTATGGGAGAAATTGCAACGAAAGCGACTCGGAAGCGTTGGCACCTCGCATTTTGAAAGCAATAGCCCAGAGATTGTTGATTGCCTTGAGAATCACAACACCTGTTAAAACAAATAGAACTGCAGCATCCGAGCAAAAAATCGCACGGCTAGAGTGAGAGCAAACCAATCAAAGCCATCATATACCCTTACATTATATATGAGAAAGGGGGAGAAAACGCACCGAAAACAGCGCACTGGCTTTAAGGAAAATAAATTCGCCATGCGAAACGAAAAGAAATGAAAATAGGGAGAAATCAGCGCGACTTTGCGACTAGAACGTGCAAAATTGCAGCTTTCAAGAAATAGTTCAAAATATTCAAAGGGGGCGTTCAGATATTGTGCCATCACTTTTTCGCGATTTTCAGACGCCATTTCCAGCCAAAATGAGTCATAATCACAGGCCTAAAAATTAGATCAACAGTGAGTAATGAAGCGGACGATATTTAAAAAATAATGTATATAAACTAACACGCCATAGGCGAATTTTTGGCAAAATTGCATTACAAATGATATACATGTATACATTGCACAGGGTTCCCATAGCTTTCATAATACAAAAAACCCCTGACTTTCCCAGTTTTCCCAGGCCAAAATTTTTATTTTCCCCTGGCTTTTAGGGTTTCCCCATCGAACAATATAAAGAAAAAAACCTGCCGTTGAATATAAGCAATGTTTTCATTAATTTAATCTATATAGCAATCGATTAGGAGGATATAATTACAGAATTAGCATTATAAAGGAATTCAGACAACATCTAAGAATTCACTTTTTTATTTAGATTTCTTTCATTGCGCAATGGGCAACATCAAAGTCTTAGCGATATATAAAATTTCTTATACACAGAAATTATCATTAAAAGTCAGGAAATCCCCTGACTTGTTAAAACCAACTTGTTATGAACCAGCGCTGATTAGTTTTGGTAGGTTCTGATGGTCGAATTTCGTTGCACAAAATACATTTTATTATTTAAAAAAGTTTTCTGAAATTTCCCCAGGAAAAAGTTGCTTTCAAAGGAGCGCTAATTTGTATTACACGCATAACCATGCGATCGTGCATTTATAAAACTTGCATTCGTCGTGTTGTAGTCCGAATTAAATCCAATAAATGTAAAATCAACAGAGAACATTTCCGGTAGACGCCAAACGGTCGATACCATAAATGCTCGACAAAGGGCATTACAGTTTTGCTTTGATGAGATGAAATTGTCGTTTTGGCGGTTGGATTAAAATCTCAGTTTCCCCAACCAGCCTTCCTTCCCATAAGCGCGTTACCACGTCATCTTTTATCAAGCATTCGACCCCTGAGAGTTGGCAATCAATTGCAGCTTCGGTGCTGTGCGGGATTGTCGTCCTTCGTTATCCGCGGGGGAAGCAGGTTGGCTGCACTAATACCACGAGTAAATCACACCAGTTTTAATTAGAAATGAGTTTTTTTAAACAGAAGTAGGAACTATCTTTTCGACCAGCTTTCTTTTGTTTCGAAATACTGAGAAAAACTTTTGATCGCATAATGCCTTATCGCGGACAGCAAATGACTCATGCTAATTGGCCTGCAGTGCCATTTAACCAGCAATTACGGGGCAACATTGGTGATTTATAGAACAGCTCAATTTCTAAGCTACTCTCTTATCTTGATAATTTGTGTACTGAGCATGCCAATTAATTTCTTGCCAGACTGTTTAATCCATTCTGAGGAAGAAGCCCTTTTGTTTTGGTTCAATAACATGAGCAAACACTGCTGAGATCAGCCGAATTTTTTTTCAACTGTTCTTTGATCATACCAACCACCATTTGTTTAAAACACAACCGTGTGAGTACATTACTGTGTGGGAAGAACAGTAAATATGATACTCAAGTTAATGACATCCAATGGCATATTCTTTTTAAATGTTAAAATGAATTATCGTTTTCAAATTTAATGGAGCACACGTCTTTTGCATTTCTGCCTTGAACAATGAACATTTGATTAAAACTACAAATACCGCAAAAGTTAGACGACTGAGTTAAAAGTTTTACAGCTACTAAATCGCGGCAAGGGCAATGGGGTTTCATTGTTACTCCACTAATGAACTTGTCATGGTGCAATAGAGTCCACCGCGACCTAGTTTTCACAGAATTGGCAAAGTACAAGATGCTTGTTTCACAAATTCAATTATTGGGAATGCATGCGCCGCCATGCATATTGCACGTGCATGCGGTTAAGCACAACGTCCATTATTTTGTAAAAGTTTGCCCCATGTTCCTAAGAGTATTTGATGAAGTGATCTCATGTTACATCATGAAAACTCAGCTACTACAACAGGATTTGAGAGGTTTTGACAATAAAAGGGTAGCCGGTTATTTTCATTAAATATTTAAGCGGGTATTCTGTGCTTAAGCCTTTAAAAGGTCCAGCAATTTAATTAGCCGTTGAGCGCGTGCCTGGATTAAGCCTCCCCTCGGCGATATTTGCATTTTTAAATTTGTTATTAGATCGAATTTACAATGACCCATTGTTTCTTTGTAGTTTCCCATGTACGTACAAAAAACCTTTCACTTTTAATCCCTTCCATTATTATCATTCTTGCGGAGCTTTTTTTTGTTAATAATAACTATGATTCAGAATGCATAGGAAAGACGTTCATGCAATATTAATTAGTGAGCCGTTGGGCCTCCTAATCATTTCGCCATTCACGGTTCTATACGTCATTGTTCCCGAATCATTTTAAGCCTAAATCTACATTCTTGAATTTCCATATAGATTGCCAGATAAAAAAGTTTTTCCCTCTTATCCCCTCATTCAAATAGTATATCCTGCGGAGAATATAATGTTTAGGGAAAAAAATTCACTGAAATTCAAACAATGTCATCCGGGAACCCTTGGTGACGGCAAAAACAGATCAATGATGGATGAGTGGGTCCATGGAAGGACTTCAAGGCAATGCTAAAGGCCAGTTGCCAGAAGATTGAAATCAGTTTAACAACGTGATACAGTCACCCCAAACCATCATATGAATAAGAATTAAACCTGAAATCATCAGGCAATTTTATTATTGTTTTGCGTATACAGTATATAGCTCGTACAATGTTAACGAGTGAGAACTAAAATCGTGTTGACGTTAAGAATCAACACCATCTTTGATTATTTTTCTCTCATCAGTCACAGTGGCCTTAAGGGATTGTTTGAACAGCAGAACCTTGTCATTGACGTGGCGTTAAACAAAAATTGGTCGCTTGACAGGCCTTCGAGCAAGGGTTTGATTCGTCCTGATTAATGGTCCCATGCAGCTTTCTGTTTTCAAGTGCCATCAGAAACGCCACTAAGATACGAGCACATCAATCCTTTTAAAACGCAAAAACAATACAGTTCCGGTATGTTTAAGACTAATGAATTATGACAGGAACATTTATTTACAATGCTGCTATAGCAGCTGATTTTTAAGCATGCAACATGCAGCGTCGTAATGAAAATAAATGGAGAAAGCAGAATTTCTCACACATAAGTTACTAAACGGACTAAAGCCGTAAGTAGATTGTGGTTGTGTTTTTTTACATAATTTGACTAGTGTATAGAAATGGAAAAACAACATGTATCCTAACATTAGGGTTTAATTTTAAAAGCATGGCTTACGATGCTCATTAAATGATGGACCGGAAATACCACAGAATCCCTTGAGGCCGATCCATTAAAACGTTAAGATCTGATCTGGTCAACCCATTCCTGGTTTTAAAAAACAAATTGAACCAGGAAGTTAAAGGATCGCTTTGCGTCGTTTAAGAAACTATATGTAAAACCTCAATGTGATTTCCTGATTATGGATTGCCACTTATTTGATCTCGGAAACAACAAGAAATTCAAATCGTCATTTAGAAACGAGTATCATCATGAGCACCACACTAGAAATGGAAGATCAAGATCTACTGTACAATACATATATAGGCATTTTACAGTGTTTTATAAACTAGTCCATTCAGCGAGCTATTCTTTACAAATCCCAATACACATCAGGATCCATAGCAAGCTCTAGGTCAAAAAGATAAGAAATTGAATTTCTGCTCATATTTCCACGAAATACAGTCTATATATAAAATCTATAAACTAACTTTTCCTTTCTTCAATTTTTTCCACGGCACGAGGAAATCATAGCGAAATGCTTTATTCGATTTTTTCATGAGGCATTTTCGAAGCGATTTTTCGCTATGTCGTCATACCTTTATAGGTACAAGCCGTATAACACAGCTTGCATTTGTACATACATAAAGATTGCCTTCGATATATAATGTATGAAGCAGCACCGAAAACGAGAAACGAAATGGGTTTCAAGCAAGAGGAAACTGAAACCGAAATAACTTACGAATCTACTTCGATAAGCTGAAAAATAAAATGATTTCAGCCTCGCCTGCAGCAACAAATAAATAAGCCTGGATCGCATTTCACAAAGGTGTTTGTGGATTTTTAATAGATTTCTGAGAACCACGTGCCTCTTATAAGCATAAGCGATAAACTGTTGCATGCAGTTCAATACAAGGCATGTCTTTATTATACTATGGATCCCTTTCCTACTGCTAATAATAACTAAACAGATTCAGAAATAAATAAACAAATTGAAAATACTGTCAATAATAGACGCTGTTGAACAATGAACAAGCTAGGCCTGTATGACCCGTCACTTAAATTTACAAGTTCAAGGTTGTCCAGTTCACATTTAGCTTCAAGATTTCAGATTTTTTAGCTTAGACTGACAAAAAAGCCAAAAACACTGTCAGGAAACATAAGGAAACTTGTTTGAAAGAAGAGCAGCTTCAAAGTTGTTTGCTATGGTCACACCAAATTGCAAAGCACAGAACACTCCTTAATATCAAGCCATCATCAAGTATTAAGTTGTGAGAACCTGCGTCTGATTATATGGTATACTGTACAGCTAGTTCCCCATTTGACTAGCAGCGTACAATATGCAAACAATTATAACAATG
The DNA here is from genome assembly GCA_034687865.1 of Kryphioiulus occultus. Lineage (NCBI taxonomy): Eukaryota > Metazoa > Arthropoda > Diplopoda > Julida > Julidae > Kryphioiulus > Kryphioiulus occultus. Next base: position 7,573 of record JAQGAF010001899.1, read on the forward strand.
AGGGGTTTTCTTTTTTAAAACCACAAAAATCCTCACGCAAGTTAAATGGAAAAAATTTGTTTGGGGAGAAACATTTTTATCAAGCAAGTTGCGGTGTTGTTCACTCTGAATGGTCAAATTAGATTTCATTGTGGCGATGTAGCAATTTCAAAGGATTAACTGATGATTTTCTAGCAAACGCGATTACTTCATATACATGTAGGCCTACTAACTAGGCTTTAGGACTTTCACGACTTGCTGAATACAATAAGACAATTGTCAACAATGTCAATACTGTAATGCTGTATTAAAGTAAATATACTGTATATGTTGGTAAATATAAAAACTTCGGACTTGGGCAACTACCACTCAAAAGTCCCTATTAAAAACTGAATCGAAGAGCAGATAATTCCTTGAATTAAAAGGCAACTTGCTTCAATTTGTCGAAAGTCACGTAAAACATTACATTTCTCAAAATAATAATCTAACGCGCGAACGTGTGAGTTTTTGGATTTCTGGAAACACTATAACAAGAGTCGCGTACTTTATTATAACTTAGCAAAACTCCGCACAGTGCAGCACAAGCATGAGCGACTATATGCCCCAGCATATCAATACGTGCGACGTGCTTCAGTTTTATTCTACCAAGTAACTCGTAATAACTGACCAAGAAAGTTGAGAGAACTGCAATTTCAGCAGAATGAGATGAGGTCGTCAATAGGAATCTGGCACCCAAATCCAAACTGCACCAATTTCATTCTTGTACCATTTTATTTGGATGCCGCCCCTCAGCAGCTCTTAATCTGTGGGAATTTATCAAATTTCCTTCTCTTTTCGCTGTCCTTCCTTCATCCCCAAATCACACAAAATCGCATTGATGGCAAACTCGCCAATAGCCTATCGGACACCCCTAGCGTCGCGGGGGGTGTGAGGTATTAGCGTATTCAACGCGCACCCCAGCCCTAATCAAATGCAAGCGATTTAATTTCCTTTTCGGACGAGAGTAGAAGCCATGTGGAAATTCCGAGTTATTGGCGATAATCAATCTGCGACCAGAGCTCCAGAAACGAGTTCCTTCACGACCAAATCGGATCTAGTTAAACTCAATAGCGTCCTTTTTTCTGCTGTTTACCTATCGCAATAATCTTTCAAATCAGTCAACCATCCAAATCAAACGTTTCCAATGGGTTTAAATCGGAATGCCGAGGCCGAGGCAAATGGTAGATAATGCCACTACCAGTGCTACTGTAGCATGGCAGGCACGACTCCCCACTCGTGTCATTCTTCGTGACACTCCAAAAATCAGCTGAGCTCAAAGAATAGGCGCAATTCCGTCGAGTCATTCACTCGCAGGAAATGGCAACACTTTCAATAACCACCAGCAACAGCAGCCATCAGATAACGCGGGTGGCAGCGCCAAACTACCATTTTTAGTGTTAATCGCTTAGCCCCCTGGCGGTTTAATTTTCCTACGGGCCAAGAGTTCCAATTACGCTCGGCCCCCCTTCTTCTACATAAACTATTCACCTAATAATAAGCGATGGGAAGAGAACAATGAAGACCAACAGCCGGAAGTGAATAGAATAACTTCTGTGTTTAACAAAACCCAACATTACTCGAGGAAGTGCGATGACGTGAAAGAAACGAATTAAAGACGATATTGAAACAATGCCATTTTTTGCGCGATGCATGATTTTATATATAGGGGAAGGTTTCTTAAAGCTACGAAATCATGGCAGGGACGTTCACGCTGAGGGATTATTGAGAAAGATGCGGAAAAACTGGAGTATAGTACGCGCCATATTACAGGGTTCCCCCAAAGATGAAATTTTCAACTTCCCAGGTTTTGAAATAAATTTTCCTGACCACCCTGACAAATGAAAATGTACAAATATGATAAATGCCAATTTAAGGAATGCGATACTTATTGCTTGTTATATCTAAACAGGAAATAGAACATAAATTCTCACACGGGAACAGCATATTTAGCTAAGTATTTTTGTGAAATTGGCAATTTCATTACAATTTCCACGGAATTGCTTGTCATCCCTTGATTTTTGAGCTAACCGACAACTAGCTATGCAAAATGTATTATTAATTCCTTGAATTGCCCTGAATTTTTCAAAGACAATTCATGTTCCCTGACTTTTCAAGGTCGTTCCAATTCCCATGACTTTTCCTAGTTTTCCAGGTCTGGAAGAACGATAGATTCTAAATTAAATTTGACGTGATCTCCTGTAAATGTTGCGAATGCTATGATGGAAACTTCGTGACCTGCTGAAGGTCGTCCATTTCATGACGTCAACCCTGCCCAGTCCATTAAACAACCTTTCAAAAGAAGAATAGAGGATGCCGGAAATGACTAAAGCAAAATATGAAAGGGGTAGCAAAAGAAAACAAGAACGTTTCTTAGAATTCGTATACATGTACATGTAGTAACAAGATAGGGTGAAAATAATACCACGGGTACCCTCATTACAAAAATTAATTTTTAAAAACATAGTTACTAAAAAAAAATTGGAAAAACTAAAGGTTATAAGCGCCGCCTGCTTGTACTCCTTGAGAATCAAACATCATCTTAAATAAAAACTTTAGTTCTACTATTTTTGCCCAATCTGGTTCTTGTATTCATAAAAGCAGGAATTTATGATCACCCTGTATGTATAGGCAAGCAATTTGACAAGTTAACATAAAAAGGTGACCATACAATGATGTCATTTCAATCCTTGAGAATATAACATGTTTTTATATCTAGATCATGGCTCGCCAGTCTTCATGACAGATTCCTTAACTAGACCACGATAGCGAATTTTAATATTCAAGCTAACTAAGGCGCCAGTAATATTGAATGGGAACAACGTGAGACTGTCAGTTATAATTGATACATTTAAAGTCAACTTTTTATTAAGTTGAATACCGTTTTCCCATGATCTGACAAAAACTTATCGTTGCATTTAACAGAACTGAACAACTCATCTGGCATCACAGAATTACCCTTTGTATATTATATTTCACACGGAGCTCGTTTTGGGGCAGCTACCTGATAAACCATGCTGGTATCTGATAAAAGTAGCAATTTCGAGTTCATTGTTCCCGAAAGCGTATTGCTTCAGATTTATTCAGTTTACAGAGAATAATGATAATAAATCAAGACAGACAAGAGGCGCGCCAAACACGGAGATCAATCACTGCAAATTGCAACATAATCGTTGCACTATGTGAGTTTAAACAAATCTAAAAAACGGATACAATCGCCACGAACCTCTGCCAGTTCAAAAATAAAAAGCAATGGCTGGGAAATAATTGTGATACTACAGCATGATAGAGGGCAAGTCGAATAACTCGTACACAGAAAGAGAACTTATCAAAAGTGGAACATGACCATTTTAGGGAAAGTTCTTCACGAACCCCCTTCCGTTCCGTCTTTTGAAAAAGTGGTTCGTATTACAACCGTCATCCTTTTTATTGAACTATTGACACACGGTGAGAAAAATGTTTCTACCACACCTTAGCAGTTTAGAGCAAAGCCTGGGGATTATTGTGCGTATTTTTTTAGGGATGCCAACGGAAATGTGTCAATATAGTGTGTAGAAATTCATAGAGCTTAAAGTGAGAAAAGTGACACTGGTTCTATGTGCATCCGCTGAAGTCAATGTCCTTTGAATTACCCGAGTTTATGATAGTAGGGTGTAACATTGGTAAAAACGCAATTGGTTATCAAATATTTGCGCCACAGCTTGCGTGCCTACAGAGTTGAACTGCATTTGATAAGTCAAAGTGGAAATTGTCTTACCTTTTTCACGTGTCCATCAGCTGTTCCCAAAAATGCTACCGTGTAATCGTGAGTATCCGCCGCCCCCACAGCGGTTAGTCGTAGTCCTTGGTAAGTTATGACAGGAGTTGCTTCAACAGGTATGGTTCCACCCAGAGGTGTATTGACTTCATCCCCACAAAAATCATCTTCTATCCTCAAGTGCTAGAAAAAGTACACAACACAATGAGATTTAATAATGAAAAGTTTCAATTAGGAAGCTACATGTTGCCTATGTGATTATTGTCATTACTAAGAACACTGTCAGCGTTGTTGTCTTAAGGACTGCTAAACCCAATAACTTGCGAGCATAACAATTGGAAAGTCCCTACGGTTTTCAATATTACAAATTGTACATGTACAGTAGGCCTACATGGTAATAGACATGCAGATTATTTTCACGAATTCCCGTCTAAAGATGTTTACCAAACAAAACTTGCAACAAGAGGGTACCCAGTATCCTATTCCAGAATTTATCACATTTGTATGTGAAACATGCTAATGAATGCAAACTAGAAAATACAGGAAATGCATAAAATATGTCAAGGACTGCGTATTTCCCAGAATTCTCAAAACAGCAGTGCGCAAAGTTAGGATACAGTCCTAATGTGCGTGCGACACAACTTCATGGAGAAACCAACCACAAACTCATTCTTTTAAAAAACTAGGATGGTTGAAAGCACTTTTCAAATCTATTGATAAAAACATGTGAAGAAACAGTAGCTTCTGACCTAATATTAAACTATTCCATTGTTCGTGCTTTTCGAAAACAAAGTACTGACCCCAGCCTGAGCTAAATACTGTAGGTGGTCACATATCCTTGTCCAATTTAATTTAATAACATACTTTAAAACGTGCACGAAGTAAACGCTATGGACTAGCTAATGCCAACTTCAAATATAGCTCGTCACGAAATCATTCGCGAATTCACGAATTCACTCCATCGACCATAGAACTAATTGTTAGCGGAACATGATAGATTTTCATAACAATTCGAGTAAATTTCATTCCTAATAAATAAATACCGGTAACTGAAGTTGCTATTTACCTTCACTTGCCACAGTCAAGCAATATTTACACACGCAATGAATTTGTTAGTGAGTTCATTGGAAATTAGGCTCACAGAAAAGCAGACCTGCTTCTTTTAAGTAGCCTACAATTTAACTGTAGCTGCAGAGGTACATTTGCTTATGTGTCATGAACTTTAAACCTCTATTAGAAAAATGAAATCTTCAGCTACATGTACATTTCTTAATTTAGTTAGCATATCCTAGAATGCACAGAGTGTATGATTCTGCCAAGAAGACGCCTAATCGTTGCAACACAAAGAGTTCGTGTTGTTTTCAATTTTTGTAACCAAATCCTGATCAATGTCTAACCATCAACTTGGCATAGACGCAATGCGAATTTTTAGTTAATGATATACTGTTAGACCTACATGTACGTGTAACAATACTTGTATAAACATCTGCAATTAGTTTTCACATCAAAAGCCTTAAATGTCATCACTAAATCATCACTAAATAGTGATTTTCAAAAACTTTACCACAGCGATGAAATGATCATTAGTAAAAAAATTCAAAACCGAATGACAAATGATGATTTTTAACCCAAAAAAAATTATGAACCAATCAAAGGTCCCTCGCGTAAATTTCATGATTTTCCACGACGCCCATGGACTGAATTTCATTTCATGACTGCCATGACAGGTAGGCCCCCTGTACAAGTGGCATGCATTTCATTCAGTGCTGATGAATTTGCATTAGCCTACAATTTTTGCAATGGCATGGCAAGCCAATTTAAATCCGCTATGCCACCATCAGCCAGAACCTTAAAAGCAGTTAGTTCCTTACCGTCTGATAACACTTGACGCTGGGGTTGATGAAATCCAGGCCACGGTCTCCGTTGCCGCTGAAGCAATTTTGGATGTTCTCGGTGAACTTGCGGTGGATGTTCTTGATGGAGTAGACGCACATGGCGGAGTGGTCAGTGGGCCTGTTGAAGACGTCCATCTCGTCCGAGCTCTTGGCGAAGACGGCGAAGAGGGCCTCATCCTGGGCAGTGATGCCCAAGTCGTTGGCCAGTTCCGAGCCTGGCTTGCCGACGTAGGCAGCCTGCACCAGGTTGTAATCCACGCCGTCCTTGGTCTTGCACTCGATGGGGATTTCGGTGTAGGAGTAGTAGTCCTTGTCGCGATGGCACAGTCGGATGAGCTTGGAAACGAAGGGCTGGGGCTTGTTGGTGTACTTCTTCTGGGTGGTCAGGAAGTAGGAGAAGCCTCTGGAGTGGAAGCCGTACACGTAGGTGATGGGGTATCGTTCCCTCTCCAGGCTGTTCACCCACATGCGAGTGCCTGTGGTGACGGACACAGAGGAGATTGCGAACATGTTGTGCCCGTCCAGGCTGCGGCTGCTGACGGCGGGCACCTCGTTGCTGTAGGGACCGTTTCCGGTGTAGCTGACCCCGACGTAGAGCACGTGGGTCTCGGGGGGTGAGGGGGGCCCCGGGGCGATGAAGGCCACCGTGGAGGCCGTGGCGTTGTTGGCCACCACGGCCTCCTCGCTGGGCTTGATCTGCGTGTCCTCCACCGACAGGTTGCCCAGCTTGCGCAGCTTGCAGACACCCTGCAAGACACTGCCGCAAGCGATGAGTATGCCCTTGGTGCTGTCTATCACCAGCGCCTTGTTGATGTTGTCCGTGGGGCGCTTGACGGCCGTGGGACAGTCGCGGCTCACCGGGCACTCCGGACTGTCGTCTTCCGGTCCCGTGATATGCGTGGCTTGCAGTTGTAAGGTGGAGGACAGTTGATATAGACGGTTCACAGCACCGATATACAGACGCCCAGTGTGGTCGTGCACTATGAGGTGATTAAAGCGTTCCGTATCATTGGGGGTAAAACTATTGACTACTTCCGAGGCTTGGCTACCCGTACAAAAAGTACAAAATCCCAAGGCAAATAAGCTTAGAATTAGCTTCGTGGCACCGATGGTCCTCCAACTCCTGCAGCTCAACACCCACGCCTCCCGCCCCTCCTCCGTCCGCCCCGGAAGTGCCCTTCTCCGCCTCTTCCGGCCGGGATTTGTGGACCACCGCTGGGGCTCGCCGCCGTCTCCGCCGCCGACCTCTCCAGGGCCATCGTCACGCTGCCCCTTGTCCGAGTTAGGTGACCATGGCATGGTGGGATGTTTTGCTCGCTACGCCAACTGCAAGAAAAGAAGAAGAAAACTGATTAGCACAAATTCACCAAAGGCACAACAGCACCGGAAGCAGGGCTAAGTGCGGGAGCCAAGGACACGGAGTTAGCGAATCACGTGACTGAAGACCAACAAAGGCAGTCAGCTTATGCAATTGTTTGTTCCAAATTGACGCGATAATTTCTGGTCGTAATGCGTCAAGACGTGTTTCATGGAGGCCTAACTAAACGCTAAGAGGCCAGTTACAAAGGCACACAGTTAAGTGTTTGGTAATTCGACTGTTGGCACTTGGCAAACCCACTCTGTTGCGCAACCAGGCCCTAATTCGGGCAGAATTATATCAGAAAAAAATTGCAGCAATGGGTGAAAAAACAGAAATGACCATTTCTTTTCGACATGTGCAATCCATAGGTTATTTTGCTGTTGAAGTTTCTAAGTACAAGTAGAAGATGACATTGCCATCGCTGAATTGCATTATTCAATAATGATATGCATTGTGGTATAATCCCTGTTCCAAATGCGCACACTATACGTGTACCTAACCTAATGCTGTTACAATTGCTACAATGCTTAAATTTCTCATTTAGCTGCCCCTAACTGCCAGGCAATCACTGCTAGCCTAAGAGCCGTTAGGGGAAGCCTACTTTCTTATGATACTAGAACAAGGACCCGCAAAACGAGGCGAAATTCACCTGGGTGTATAAAAAAGTCCAACTTTGAAAGCCACTGCATGCATTAAATGCTTGCAGATGTAGTTTTAAAGAGCTCTTTCATCTTTGCCGATACATTTTAGTTAAAGGAGTTCATCCACGTTCCATGTTCTGGAGAAAGTAGTTTTGCTTTGCTCACATTTTTATTTACAGTTTTTTGGAGTTGAACATGAATACCGAACGAACTAGGAATTCAAGGTTTTGCCTACTTTACTATTTAATGTCGTTGTTTAAACATCTGCTTTGAGAAAAACTAAGCACGCGAGTAGTAGTTTAAAGTAATTTATATTTAAGCTTTTAATTAGTTTAATCTTCAGCGCCCAAGCACACTTTAAGAGTTGGCAAATGTTCAAAATCTAATATTTAATTTATATTCAGTAGTTACTAATAAGTTCTTTAAAATGATATATGTTTACTGGTTAACTTTGATCGTCCTTTAACAGCACTGCCAACTACTAAACGATGGAAGTTTCTGCAAGAAAGCCCAAATGTTAGTGGCAAGTTCAACATAAATCATAGAGGATGCTCATGGGAACCATCCTTCCAATTTAAATATATGGAAATTTTACCTCCTGACTTCCAGACATTTATTCCAAATGCATTACACCTAGTTTCAATTTCAATTCTCGAGCGTGTTCAAGATAGAAGTTAATGTATAAAAGTTGCAACAGGTGGAAAAACTGAGTCACGTAACCAGCATCGACATTTATTAATTAGCATTAAAAGGGATCGCATGTACACACCTTTATAGAATTGATCCGACAATGATGCATTATAATCCATCGATAATTCAACAGGGTTCCCAAGTTAGTAAAATAAAAAAAAACTTACTTTCCCAGGTGAGAATTTTCCTTTTCCCCTGACTTTTAAAAGCCCATCGACCAAAATAAAGTAAAAAACTTGCTCTTTAATATATGCCATAATTAATATGGCTGAAGCTGATTAGGATGACAACTATTGAATTTGCACAGTATAATAAAGGAATTCGCACATCAACATATTCTAGGTATGTACTTTTTTCGATTTTGATTTGTAATTTGGAGAACTCGGATGCTCGGAATTTATTGAAATTTGGCAAATTTCGCCAATAGGGGGTGTCAATCCTTAAAAAAATATTGTAATTTAAATTGACTAATTGATGTGCGCGTGTGCATATGGCTACCAAAACCTGAAAAACCGGTTTTGGTAGTCATTTGAGGATGCGCATCCAATTAGTCAATTTCAATTACAATTACAATAATTTTTTTAGGATTGACACCCCCTATTGTCATGCTGAAGCCAAACAGAAGCACCCACCATATTGGTGTTTTCTTTCATTCAACTTCCCCTAAAAACCACAGTACACGCCATTATTGATATCCTAAATAACTTCTTGAATGAATTTATAATAAAGTTATACAGAAAAATTTCAAAATTCCCCTGATTTCCCCAGTCAGTTACGAATCCCCTGACTTTCCCAGGTTTCCATGGATTCTCATCTGGTTCTGTGAGAACCCTTATATTCAACATTTGATTTTTTTTTTAAAAAAAAACGAGTTGAAATGGATCAACCATAAGGTGCGTGGATAAAACAACGCAGCGTGGTGTTGGCAGAAAATTGGCATTTTCAGCTTGCATAAAAATTCCCAACCGAACTTTATTGCTCAGCACCTACAGAACAGCAATGACTACGAAGCGTTTGACGGAAAAATTAATGAAGGGGCGTTTGAAAAAACGCCAGGCGAGCTCGGATTTCAGTCATTTTGCGAATATCTCAACCGCAGTATGTCGTCTCACAACGGCACTAATGGCCAAGCGGAATGGGAATAATCCGGAAGAATTCCCATAACGGAACGCGCATTCTTCGGGATTATTTCCATATTAGAATACACGAAACGAAATTTGAAATGCGGCGGAACTTGTCACGGAAGGAGCACCAAAACCAGATTTCGTCAGATTGGGCACGTATCGCAATTTATGTCATCGGCGTTTCGTACAGGGTGGAACAACACATGTAACGAAAGCAGTGCTATCCAAACTGTCATGACGCAAGGGTCTCAGATTTTCTCATTGTACGAACAGCATGTACTGCAGAGTCGCTGCCAAGACGACGGGTTTTATGTCCATGCAAGTTACCAGTGCACGTCCGCGTGCGGCTGACAAAATCCAGCGCCATCCTCTGAAAATGACTCATTGGTTTTACGATATGGTTCCGACGGATTATGCGCCATCAAAACCGTCTTCATTTCTGGTCGCCCAAATAGTTTTAGAGTAGTAACCTGCATTAGTAACCACCGACTGTCATTTGCGGTGGCCTCCCATAACACGCCACTCGGCAGCTAAACAAACATAACTTTTAAACCGGATCTCTTGTTTCATGCCGCATGCACTGCAAATGGATGTGGAAAAAACACGCTAAAAATAGGGCTGCACGTAGGCCAAACATCGTTGGAGATTTCATTGGGGCAAAAAATCCGGGTCGGCAATTCAACGTAATCCTCCAGCATCCCATCCAGAGAGGGTGAAGGTATTCTATGAACCCAGCTCAGAAAAAAAGAGCATTAGAGAGCAGCGAGAGGAACGTCATGGCGGCATTGTCCTAGAATTTTGGCATCTTGCCTATGCTCGAAAAACAATCTTTAACGGCTGATTCTCGTTTTGCAAACATTATTTAATACCGCAGTTTCACTTATGCAGCAATCAGTTAGGCATGAAAATTGCGGTAGGCGCTCAGCGGGAAGAAAAAAAGCAAAAAGCTGCAGCTTTTCGCAGTCTACATTTATTTACGTCTATGCCAAGAGCGAATTTGGAGGGAGGAGAAAATTCCGCTCAATGAGTTAGCCAACGAGCTAGCAAAATATGGAAGATGTTTTGCTCGCAATAGCGGCATGGCGTCCAAATGCGAAATATGCAAACAGGAAAATAGCTGCACGAATAAAAGCGGCGTAATCTGGAGATTGTGCTGTTGTTCCTACCATTAAGAAACTCACTGTTTGTTTTCTAGGCGAGTCCAATATGCGCAGTTTTTTCAGGAAAATCCGAACAACATTGCAAGAATGGACGTTCCATTTTGATGTAATAACAGCTACTTCAAACGCTGCAAAGGCTTCGGAAGTCCATTCAAATTGGCTTGTGGTCCACGTTTCTGCAGCCCATCTAGTTTGTCAATCACGCTCACAGTTTGGCTGAATGGAACCTTATTGGAAGTAAAAGCGCGTCCGTTGCTGGCAAAGCCACTCAAGCCCCTTCAAATGCCACGAGAATAAAATTGGACCCGAAACGATTTAAGAAATAAGACTACTAAGGACAAAAGGGAGCGTTAAGTTTGAAAGATGAGCCAAGAAGCCATTTATGTCCTTCCCACAAACTCAGGGCCATTGTCCGAATCAACAAAAGCAGAAAAGAGGATGTGTTTAGTCTGTGGCGGTGACGGATTTTCGAGCATTTGCATAATTGCAGGAAGCACGTGCCACAGATTTGCATCACCTCAGTCGGTGAAGAATAGGCCAGTTTGCATATTTATTCCACTGTTCAATACAACACTCCCCAAAATAAACTGCTAACTTCACCACATGTAGTGAAAGACGGTGGAGAGGTTAGCGTTTAGCATAATTACAAGAAAATGCATAAGCAAAAACAGGAAAATCTTCAGAATTTGCAAATCAAGAAGTCACAATTACACTCACAGTTGCATTTTTTTTCTAAAAAAAATATGCCAATGTTTCCAATGAAATTAGCTTGTGGTTGCTTGCTTACGGTGGCGGTCAAATGATTAGGACAAAAATAGCAATGTGTTCCTAAACATTTGACCGCCACTGCAAGTCAAGAAATTAGCTCCGATAATATTTATGTTAGAAAATAAATCATTATACACGTATTAATATGAAAACAAGCTGGGTAACTTACTACTAAACAACGTTTTTTGGTCTATGTACATGTATGATGCTATCACGCTTGACCTACTGTATACATATCCTAATTTGAGATTTTCTCCTATAATTGAAGCTTGCACTACAGTATATGGTCTACGACGATAATTTGTGTTCTTATAACGCTTTGCTTAATTTAAGACGATAAGCTATGTTAATTGTGTGGACCTCCTTTGCAAGGATATCGAAATTTAGCTTACATGTATTTGATATGACGACATTAAATCGATGAGAAACTATTTTCCATGAAGTATTAGGCATACATGTATAGTTCAAATCTACATGCAGTTCCAATCTTATTCGAATTGTACTTTAAACATACTAAAGCAAGGTGCGATTCTTCCACCGTTTTTCCTGGCAATTTGTTTGTAGTCAATTTCGAAGATTGCTAACCAGCTACCACGTTTTCAAACATTTTCAACATGCAGCTTTCAAAATCAATTCAGAAAATCGTGAGCACTTTCTGCACTTGCACTACAAAACGTGACGCTGCACTAAAGAACGTAATCTGTTCTTATAAGAAGAAGAATTTCACCATTAACGTTTTACATACTAAAGTTATGAGAGGACGGGGACTACAACAAAGCAGAATCTTGCAATGTCCGATATGAGAATTCTTTTCAATATGCTTGTGTACACTGCACTGTACATGTACATGTATATGAAAACAATATCATAAATAAAATGCACAAGAACCAAGACGAAATGATGTATCGTCACTACTCAGCTTTAAAGAAGATAGGACATTGGTTAATCTTTCGTTTGATCCATATTAATTATAGTAATCTTTCCAGTATACAAATTTGGTAACCAGTCGTCTTTTTCATGGGCATCGTGATTTCATAAGTTTTGGTTTAATTACGACAAATTGGTAAAGATGGAATGACTCCAACTTTGATGTTCTCTCTGAGAGCATTGGAACAGTCCATGGAGTTGGGAACAAAAACTGCCAATGCATTCCTTCCGCAAAGTTCGTCCAGAGAGTGACGTGCAATGCATAAAGACAATGGCAGTTTCTTGATGACTAATGGCCGAGACGTTCGCCCTCGTTTAAACAGAATCAACGCTTTTACACAAGAGGTCAGAGGTTCGTTGCTAATGCTTACATGCCCCCAGTGTCAGCGCCGATATCAACAATTTGATCATGTCAAGAACGAGCAGGAAATTAAGTTTAATAATCGATGCACATGCCATTTGTTACAAGCTTCTCGTCCGCCTCAACGGCCACGAAATGGGCTTTTCGTGGCCTCCAAAAGACAAGATAAAGTGCAGATGTCACTGGTGGGCAGAATTTCCATTTGGGAATCACGACGGTCAGGACACATAGGGTTTGATAGATCCATTGGACGTATTAAGCGAACCAACAATCGGTGAACTTAACAGCGACCTTTCTATGTACCACTCATGTTACTGACAATAATGGAGTTTTTTCGCCTTTGATTAACTGGCTATGTTAATTGGCAGAAAGCACTACAGTCACACACACAATGGTTATGATGAACAATTGCACCAATCCTAGATAGCAGTGCAGAGTGATTGAAATGCAGTGCATTTGTCTAAAGGAGACTGCACGAGAAACTCCATTAGACAAAAACCTATTAACTGGAGTCGTAAAGAAGTTCAGAATAGAAATTAACGAGAACAGTTTATTTATCATAGCAAACTAGCAGAAATCACCGCAGCTAGGCCATGCATCTGGATGTAGTCTAGTAACGTCCAGTGACATGTAACACAGCAACTTAAATGTATTTTTTAGCAAAATAATTCCAACACGTTAACATATGAATCTGTCGACTGAGACGATAACGGCGATGAGAAGAGTAAATTCGATCAAAAAGTCACTTACGGACAACCATTAAATCACGCATCAGCAATCCATTAGCGGGGTTGATCGTAATTTGGAATTCCCTTCCATGGTAAATGGGTGCTTGATGTCAAACCTTTTGCTTTAAAAAGAGCGAATTGCTTCTGCTAATGGTTCTCACTAATGGTGCATTATGAACCCAGTGAAAAATAAAAATGAAGTTTTCCTGTTGCGCGTGAAAATCCTGGAAAACTTGAGCAAGCCTGAGATAATGAATTCAACTTTACATCCGTATCCAAGTATTTCGACGATGACAGCTCGCAAGGAGGTCAGGATCAAATAAAATTATCACGCATTGTAAATATGAAAGTGTGACGAAATTGCAACGAACAAAGAAGGGAAAAGTAACGTTTTTCTCGGTTAAACTTGTGAACGTACACGAAAAGCAGTCAAAGCTCACCTGACAGGTTGGAATTTGCGAACCTTTCTCACATAACAAGAGGAAAGAAAACCCCACGATTTTCCTAATTTTGAATACGCGTACAAGAAGCTTCAAGGCGGTGTCATGGAGTAAAAAAGCCCATAATGAGCATGGCGAACAATTCTGTAGAACCGAAATACTAACACGAATGCGTCACGGCCCTTGTTTATCATTTGGGAGGAAGGTGATCGAGCTCTACATTCGTTTACAGGTATACGTATAACATTACAGGCGTTGTAATGTAGGTGTCAACTATAGCGCAATTTCCGTGAAAATTACATAACCTTCGCAATCATTTGAGAAAGCAACTCATCAACATGTTCCAATTGAAATTCTGAGTCATGAGCCAACGATCATCTTTTAATCCGAGGGGGTGGTAACTTGTGAAGTTAGGACGTCCAAGAAGTCTATAAATCCGACCATATACATACCCTCGTTTTAGCCTTCCCAAATGAATAATGATGGATTTTATACCAAATTTGTGCAAGATGATGGCTAATCAATTGGCAGACGTAAGCTGTCTCAATTTCCCTGACACTTTCATGGATTTTCACGAATTCCATGCCACTTTTTCATTTTCCGGACATTCCCTGATTCACCTGACTTTTCAGAAGGTGGGAACATTGGAATTCTTGTTCCAGGGTTCCCATCTTCTGGTAAGTCCGCCATTCAGGTACATTACATGAGCTTCCATCAAGCGACCATCTTGCTGGATACTCCGTGGTAAATTACCTGCCCTAATACAGTGAAGATCAATGTGCTGGGCCTCCAGCTAATGGCATACATCATATTCGCACACCATTAAGTCATTTAAAAAAAATAAATAGTCAAAATAGTATCGGTTGTACATTTTTAAAATGCCAATTTTCAGTCAGCTTAAACAACGACCACTTTTCCATGATTTCATGGTAGGTCGTTGTTATGACGTCAGACGATCGTAGCAACTGAACTTTTTAAATGGTAGGCTAATCATTCAAAGGAAGGTATCACGCGCCTGATTTACCAGATGTAGAAGCAGACAGGCGATGACGGTGACCTATGCCCTTTGCCATTCCGAGGTCAGTGGTCGCATAAACAGATGTTCCGCTCGTCTGACAAAACCACACACAACCCAGTTGATGATAATCGAGTGGATATCCATCAACCCCTCGGCAGGATCGTACTTGTTGCACGCAAGCTGTAAGGACTAAGGACGCGCTAATGGCAGGCATTTCCCATGGTCGTTTTAATTGGGTAAAACGGCAGCCCATGCAGTAGCAATGGCATTCCCCACACTTCCAAACTTCATTAGTCACGTTTTCGGCGTGCCAAAACGAGGCAATCGATGGCGCGTCGGGACACCACTGCGCACACACATGTACCGTACATCCCAGCTTGTGCCCGAAGAAGAAAAACACGGTGGAAAAAAGTCCACAATTTGATGAACTAAATTCGGATCAGTCGGCTCTGGAGAAGAAGCCGAAGCCTATGGGCCACGCGCACTAAACAGTGTAGCCGAATCGATAAACAAACGCAGAAAAATGTATCGTGCAAACCCAGCACGTCACCACTCGCAACGATAAGCACGTATAGGGGGGTCTATCCGAAAACGCCCGTAGACATTTTTCGATTCGTACGGGAATCCTCAATCCTCCATCCTCCCAAGATTGGATCCGAACCGCCAACGGCAGTCTTAAAGGGGATAACAATTTTTGGCAGTGCCGAGCGCTAATCATGGAACATTAGCTGCTGGATGCGAGTGTAATAAGATTTTAATCATTTCGTCGTTGCAGCGGAGGAGCGCTCGGGTGCCATTTCAGCGATTTAATGGCCAATTATTAAAACAATCAAGAAAACAAAAAGACACTTCTGGCGCGCGTACTTCGGTGTAAACAATTTGGAAAATTAATAATTATTCGAATTATCTAATTATCGTCGCGAACGAGGGTGGCGAACTTAAAAGTGCGTGACGACGAAGCTGGCGCCACAACTGCCTGCACTCAATTAAAAATGAACGCCAGCTTATCAGGTCAAAAATACCGGCGTGCATTTACATGTACACTAGGTGAAATCGGTGCGGATGATTCCACCAGCTCCAAATGGATGCAAGAACAGAGCATGTATGACATCATTTGCTTAACGAGCAGTTCCCTTCCCACCTCTGCCATGTTAAAAATTGCATACATGACATCTCTGCGAATAATGAATAAATCGTCGTTATAACAATTTTGCTTCATAGTCTGGTTACTACTGGAGGTGACAATCCAACTTTAATGAATAAATACCCTTTGATTAATTAATAAAAAAGATAATTAAAGATAGAAAAAATGGTCGTTGGCGCCCTGTATTGACAATATTGGGCAACTCGAATAAAAAAATCAATCTTTAATTATCTTTTTTATTAATTAATCAAAGGGCATTTATTCATTAAAGTTGAATTGTCGCCTCCAGAAGTAAGCAGACTATCAAGCAAAATAATTGTCACGACGATTTATTCATTATTCGCAGAGATGTCATGTATACAATTTTTCAATTGTTTAACATGGCAGGGGTGGGAGGGGAACTGCCCGTTAACTCTCTAGAATCATGTCAGCTCAATTTTTTTCCTTGGTCATGTTAAGTTTAAAAAAAAATGCTCAACGTCATGGATTTGGAGTCTTCTTGTTCTGCTTCCCTGGATCAAATCTATCTGAGCTCTTGACTTCGTTCAAATCACAGGATGGTATTCTGAAGGGTCATTCATTGCAGTGCACCATCCAGGTACAAACGCTCCTTCAGTTTTCTTGGGATGTCCTGCAGGATCGTGAGGGCCGAAGGATGCCTGGACAATTTCCGTTTCGTAGCATCGCAATCTTTGTCTTAGCTGCCGCACTATGTCCGGTCTTGTCTCGCTTAGGTCCGTGGTCTCAAAGGGGTCACCTGCAGTTATTTTCAAGGAGCATCAAGAGAACATCTGAGTTTTTGTTCTTATGCTACATGAAGCTTCTACTCTAAAAGTTGTCAAGAAAGCTGGGAAAACTTACTTTCTACGTCATAAAGGCGCAGTTGCGTAGACGTTGTGCGACCCAGTTGGGGATAAACTTCAGCCAAAAGGTCACGAAAGTCGCCAGTGACATTTTCAGGGGGTACCCAACCATTCGGAACTCCAGCTTCTCCAACAATTAGCTTCCAAGAGCCAATCCTGCATTGCAAAATGTGGGTTACTCCCAATAAGAAGACGTCTAGTGGTCAGGTGGTCAAGCAACGAGATTTTCCAAACAGACTTGCCTTATTGCCGCATTCACGAGTCCATAGTAGTTGTCCAAGTTGTAAATCATTTCCTTCCTTGGAGATTCCCAGTTATTTTGAATAGTTTCCCACATGTCGATTCCATCCACATTTTTATCGTCTAGTAAAAAAACGACCAAATTCATTGGAAACTAACCAAACTATGTAAAGGTGTGTAAACTAGAAAATAATTAATCATTTGGACTAACCAGGTTTTCCTCCTGCCATACCAATCATAGTGGAAAACCAATCGACAGCATTCATCAGCCTATAAATATTAAGTTCTCAATGAAACAAAATAAAATTTTCCAGTTTTCAAAACTACGTTACAATAGTTTTTGTGGAAAGATTAAACGCAATAACAAATTCTTGGAATCTACTATGGCAAACTTGCCAAATTTCTCCAAAAATACTGCATTGAATAACCTGCCTCCTAGTAGGCACACAATTAGGTATTTGAGTTAGCATTTACCCATCGTAAACAAATCCTTTTTTCTTCAGCAAAGGACTGTGAATAAATCCAGGAACCCTGGTGCCCCCTTCATAGAAGGTGCCTTTTCCCCCTCTTAATGGAAAGTTGTTTCCAGAAGATTGCGGATGCGCACCATTCTAGAAAACATACAATTATTTTACTTGGGACAATTTCCACTCGAAAATCTGATGTCACGATTGTGATCATTAATTCAGCACACGAGTCACCACTTACGTCAGAAGTAAAAAGGATGATGGAGTTATCATAGAGACCGTGAAGCTTTAACAAAGACAGTACCTTTCCAATATCATCGTCCAAGGCTGAAACCATTCCTATAAAACAGCAAAACATAGGCGAATGGGCTCAATACTGCAACGTATGGTTAAACGACAATGGTTTTTACAATGTCTGGCTGGGGTTTTATGGTCTCATGGATTAACAGTCAAGGAAAATAATGACAGAGATTAAACTTGGGATTAATTCGTAATTCAGTTGCACAGCAGGCTGCTTCATATACGGTTTTATTACAGTCATGCAATCGTGTAAAATTACATTATATATAAGTGTTCACTGTTCATGATAGTTCATTGTATTTTCTTATAATTAAATGCAGTTAGAAGAGATTTCTTTCTAATCCACATAAATCTGATATTGCTCCGAGAAGCGCCAATTGTATTATTTTGTACACAATCCACTCAATAAAATTGCTGAAAGAAAACTGGCTAATATCTTATTATTTATTAGAATGCAATGGCAGGGCATTTAAGGTTTGGTAATGTCAAAATAATTACATTTCAAGGACTTAAAATTATTTAATGACTATTGACTTTGTAATTGTACTATTAAATTGTATACGATCGACACTTTTGATATTTTCCTCAACATTCAAGTGATTAAACCATTGTCATAAAAATAAAATATCCTAATGAATTCTAATGACTAAGACTTGTCTTACCACTGAACACTCTACGGTCCGGATTTTGAACGTTACTCGTCTTGTACAAGTCCACGTACTTTTGTGGCACCTAAAACAACAATTAAAAAGACACGATTGGTAACGGTAGGCTGCTACTTGTTAATGCCAGTCACTAATTAATATAACTAAATCCAACAGAGGCAAAATGCAATTTTATTATTGCGATAAACAGGTTGGCCTTCTGCCTTAAAAATGATTTAATTGAGCTATTGACCCAATTTTCTGCCAATAAAGATTTTATTATCTTCATAGCGTGGTTTAGAAAGTGAAAATGAAGAAGAAATATTGTGTGCATTGGTACAGTATTTTCTCCAAGCAACAATTTTGCACAAAATTCACTCACAATTTCAAATTTTGCTATTTGAAAATTTTACAGAATTTCTCACAGTTAACGGGAAGTTCCCCTCCCACCTCAGCCATGTTATAAAATTGAAAAAAAATTGTATACATAACATCTCTGCGAATAATGAATAAATCGTCGTGATAATAATTTTGCTTGATAGTCTGGTTA
>JAQGAF010001900.1:0-26654 GCA_034687865.1 Kryphioiulus occultus
CGCGCGCGTTTGCGCGTGTTTGCGCGTGTTTGTGAGCGTTCCCGCGTGCCCAGCAGTAGCACACGGGGACGCTACAAACTAAAAAAATTTAGCCACTGAGGCTGAGGACTGAATTCTACACACCAAAAGCTCCTCACTCTCTGTTTATCTGCATTCGCCTTGTTAAGCTTTTAAGGAAGAACATATTTGCACATCTTTGAGGCAGGTAAAAATCGATTCTTTACTATTCAGAAAGCGTTTCTTGCAAACATGAAATATTCATGTTCTGCTGAACGAAATGTGATGGTGACATAACACCAAGATGGAAAATACAAATTTTCCAAATGTAAAAGGCAGTGGAAAAGGTTTTATGCCCTTGCTGAATGGACACTGCACTAGCGTCTTCTTGTTTTCTTCCACAAAATGCCATCCAAACAACAACTTTACAATTTTCTGGCAAACTCGGAAAAAAATTCAGATAATTTCTGGCTTTTTTGTCTTCCACAATCTCGGTTTTACCTCTTTGGTCAACATTTACTCGTATTCTGGCCTATGTAGGGTCTGCCTTCCAATAACATCTGTATAATTCATGCTACCATTTCTTACAAAAGGCTTTTTTTGCACTTCTGCAGAAATGTGGAAACGTAAATAAGTAAATGGGCTAACTCTGTTTTATAGTTGGAAAAACTTTCAATATTTGTATTGTTATTCACGAGAAAATTTTAAAGGGCTTCCTGTCTGGGACTGAACTGTTTATCTTATTTTCTTTTACCTTCTGTAGATTTTCTTTTGGAAGCAAAAAACCGGTTTACTGTCTTATTTAAGAAATAGGTTTGGATCATGTGAAAGTTTTAACGCTCTGTTGGCAAAGACTAATCTTAAACATAACACTACAACACAAGGGACACATCCAATGAAACAATCAAAAATCGATGTAATTATAAAGCAGTTTTAAATAATACAGAAATATTTTTAATTTCTGCTCATAAAGGTCATTTGTAACAATTTCTGTTAATTATGAATAGCTTTTTAGTTTTAATCAAAATCTGTTTCTGTCTGAAATTAAAATTACAGGCCAGTAATTCAAGTCTTTAATACTGTACTGCTTTATATTTATATCGACAGTTGTCTATGAAAATGTATGAAGACGTAGTAACTTGGTAAATTTTAAATCTTAGTCTCTAAGCCCGCCAAGATGACGATGTAAAAAGGCAACCACAAAAAAATATGAACAAGTTTGTTTAAGCACGATATGTGCCTGATCGATGTAAATTTGTAATTTAATACATTGTATTAAAGAGTCGGGGGCATATGTTTTCTAACTGACGCCACGCGTGGATCCGTGCTTAAAAGTTACTTATTTTTAACTATACAAGGCCTCCATATTGATAATGCTAGAGTAAGTAGGTTATAACTATTAGTTTTTTTTATATTTCGATTTTTAAAAATGAAAACGTTGCGAACTATGTGAAAAGGCTAATTTTTGTCTTATCATTGTCCCATTAGCCTTTAGGTTGCAAACTGTGCAGAGATAAGCACTTGTATGATGACACTTAATTTGCAATCTGTAGAAATTATCAGAATGACGAGACGACTACTAATTACTTTCATGAACGTTTCGTGGAAACGGTTTAGTTTTATTTCTCGTGAAATATTGAATGCTGTCTGCAGGCTCGCTATAAAGCTATAGACCAAAAACACAGCTTTGTCAACTTTTAATTCTAGCATGATAAGAACTTTTATCGCTGATGTCAGCCTGTATAAATGCAATTTGCCCTGGAAGTAATTTAACATGAAAATGCGACACTAACATTTTTGTCTAACTACATGTAGATACTTGCAAAACTGACATATAGTTATTCCTGTTGACTCTTCTGATGCAGCCTTTGCTATGGTGCTGATAATGTAATCGATTTTTTCGCCCATAAACTTCCAATGAAATTTGAAAAGGAACGGTTATAATATAGTTTGAGAGACACATTGACAGGGTGTCTACAGACGGATCGACCTTGCAACACGTACTGGCTGCCGAGGGGATTGATTCGGTACCTAGTAAATTTGTAATATTTGTCCAAATTTGAAATGATTTCACATTGAATAGTTTGCCAGCAACCTTGCATTGATATCTATCACTCCCAATTAAGCAAGGGAGAACATGATGCTTGGAATATTAGTAACTGTATTTTGTACTTACCAGTAGTGTACTGGTCTGGCGGTAGTAAAGGATAATTGTTTATGGGAAGCCCATGTAAGGCATTTGAACGTTCATGCCTAATATCATTCAAACATTCTCCAGCTTCACTCTCTGGCTGCCACCTAGAAATAGACAATAAGGAAAAGTTATTCATAATCACTTATACATTTACCTTTATAATTATTCTGGGAATCACCTTTATGCACATATGTTCAACATGGTCTTATGTCAAAATTAAAAATTCGCGCATATTACTGACTAGGCGTCGGGCCCATCTAGCTGGGCTTATCTAGCCAGCTAAGGCTAAACATCTACATGTTGCAGGGCCTTTTAGGCCAAGGACCCAATTTTGAACTTTGACAACGTTATGTTTTTATCTGGTTGCGTTTTTTAATTCGCTAGTGAATTTTTTTTTGCTAAAACCATAATGATTTTGACTATTAATAACACTCGCATTTGGGATTTTGATAAACAAGTTGAGGTTAAATGTCAAGTGTGCTAACCTCTCGACCAATTATCATGTATGCTTGCTGTGCGTTTGGCAAATTCAGAGTCTGTGCACAGACAGAAACGCAACAGGCAGAAAGACACAGCCACGGTTAGAAAAAGATTCTGTGATAAACCCTGTGCTCTATAAATACTATAAAACAGAAAAGCTTTTATTAAGCGTCTTCACTGAATTTTGTATTACAGAATTCAGATTGCTTGATGTGGAATGCTTGATGAATACAGCATGCTCTAGTTTAGTTTCAGACAAAAATCTCTTTGAAATAGCCTGTTGAATGCTTGCCCTCAATTCCAAATATGATCTCAAGGCGTCATTTGAAAACTTGCAACATCCAACATATCACCTTTTCTCGTGTAGCAGGCGGTTTTCATATTCGGATAGTTTTTACATCGAGCCAATCGACCATTCGAGGTAAAGATATGAAGGAACGTGTAGGCCTTCTTCAGGAAATATTATTGCAGAATTTGATTTAGAGCTATGCTGTATGTGTGAAATGCTACTGCAGTTCACTTTTCCCCTCTATGAAGGGATTGATGAAAAATGTCACGTTAGGAAATACACTATTTTATTTCCTACTACTGCACTCTCTTATCACAGATAACAGTAATTGCACAAACTCGTGTTTAAGAGGCTGGTCAAAGATGATATCTAGGAGGCTTTGAGCAGCAACCGTAAGATTTGACGAAATTGAGTAAATGAAGGAGTCAGAACAACAGAATCCACAGTAGCGTGATACAGCTTTTCTTGAATCATGCCAACAATGCATGGCAGTATAATGTTTCAGAATGATTGTGTAAATTGTGGTAACTTTAAGGAACTATTTCCTCATCTAAATTAATATTAATGGGTAATTAGTTATCTTTACTAAAACTAAGTTGTCTTGTCATTAGGGAATTCAGTGCACGTTGCAGACCTTGCCAGAAGTATGGTTTAGTAATTAGGCGGGAGGGTTTGCGCATTAAAATGAGCTTAATAAGCCATTTCTAAAATGATCTTAAATAACTATAACAAGGACAGTTTAATAAAATACAAAGAAGACATCTAATTTATTATTTGCATATTGTATTTAAAAGAAAATTAGATGAGATTAGATTATGAAAAATGTATGAAATTAATTGGCGAAATTTATGGTTGTTGACTTCTAAGATCTCTATTGATGTTAAAACTGCATATTGGGATAAAGTTTAAGGTTTATGGAGTAATTGGCAATGTGCTAAAATATTTCGTTTTAGCAAACCGCTAGTGGCATAATAACGAAAAATCGAGAAAATAAACGCTTAGCATATTTGCCATATATGTGCATCTCCACATTCTTTGATAAATCTTATGGCTATTAGTGGGTTTATTAATGAGCGAAGGCCTCGCGTGTGATTACTCGCAGGTTTACCATACATCATAAATTTGCTTTTATATCGTTCTGTAAAGCGAAGGTGATATTTATTGGTCCGGATATTATACCAAAAAAAACTGAACTAACCGCACTTTAGGTAATGTATCTCCTCATAATTAATATCTGCCATTAAAATGATTAAATATATAAGAGGAGAAAGGAAATACCAATGTGATTGACTGGCTGGGTCTTATGTCCTATTTGACATTTTCTTAATGGCATCTACTTAAATTGCCGCACGACATTTAATATCCTAATGCTAGCTATACGATTGAGCGATCAGGTTGAAATTCCCAAATAAACCCCAGATCTTTTTGAGCCGCAATTAGCCAGGAAAACTGAGAAAGCCTTTCTCAGAAGATTATACATTAAGCATTTATGCAATATCATATGCAGGATTGCTATCCTCATTGAATGGCACGCAATTGGGGAAAATAAAAATGCAGGATTTTTTGAAAGCAAATATGGGTGTTTTTCTGTTGTCTGGTAGGTGCCAGGCATGCTTACTTGGAATATTGGTTTATTGCTAGAGTTCAATAAATTCAAGGTTTGTAATAATAGAACGCTGGTAATCCCATCATTTTGCTGTCTTAACTGCAGTCATCGACTGAATGTACAGCATTTCGATGATTCAATCAGAATTTCTGCAGGTCATCAAAATGATTAAAATCATTGAAAAGACAACTACATGTACACTAGCTTTAGAGCATTCTTTTTCCTATGACCTTGGTTTGGTATACTTAATATACAGTTTAGGGAAAAGAATTTGGCGAAGCAATTTATTCATACTGCTAGATTTAAAAATGTATAGACTGCACAGTAGTTCTACTAGAAATATTTATCAATGTGAAGAAATTTTTTTGTTATTGCAGAAAATGTTAACCAATTATGAGCCATATGTTTGAAACCAATTAAATATGAAAAAAACCTATCTTTAACTGATAACTTTCTTTTAGAACGTTTCAAAACGTCACAAGCTAAAAGTCATTGGAAAGTCGTTGATTTTACATTACCACAGGGTTCGCACAGAACCTGGTAATCCTTATAAACCTGGAAAATCCAAGGGATTTTGTGTGCTGGCTGGAAAACCTGGGAATGTTATGAGAATTTTGAAATTATTTTCAACAAGTCAGGGGAGTTCCTAAATTTTAAGAATAATTGCATCCCATATGGTATTTCATATATCGATTATGGGTACCTGGCTTTTAAGAGAGGTTTCCCTTTGGATAGTGAACGAAAACCCTAATATGGCTGACCATTACGACAATGTCAAAATTGGCAAGCGAGTGCTCTAAGTACTCCAAATTAATAGTCCAAATTAAAAAGTGCAAACCTAGATACATGTACTTTGATGTGGTGAGAATTTCTGTACTTTACGAATTTAATGATTATCGTCATTAATCAGCTGCAGCCATATTGATTAAAAATCTTTTATTCAAGAGCAGGTCAGGGGAAAACAAAAATGTTAAACTGGAAAACCTGGGGAAGTCAGGGTTTTTTATTTTACTAAAGATGTGGGAACCCTGTTACCAAATCCTACAGACATTACGTATAAATTCGATACATGGAGTTAAGCCAAATGCCATTAGTATTCCCACTAGGGAGTTGGAGGCTTCTTTGTTCAAAAATTCTGTGTACCATAAGTGCAGTTATAAAAATTGGCCTGGTTCTAAATGGCGTTTATTGGCAAAAAATAATGAATTGTCCTAGTTAGTGGATGTAAGTAAGGAGTTCGTTGGCGTCTTGCAGCAACGTGCCTCCATTGATTTACCGACACCTACTAATTGCAGTGATATGCAAAATCTCCCGCGGGTGTGCAACATTAGGAAATGAAGCCATAAATGGCGTCGCACTACCCAGCGGTTAATTTCATATTCCTCGTGAATTTGTTGTAATCGAGCGCTTAATTAGGAATGCCCTGGGAGATTTCCAGCGCGAAAAGTTTCGCATCGGGCCAAACATCCTCTCCAGATAATGCTTTAAGCCAAAAACGGCGTATCATCTATCGATTGCGAGCGTAGGACCGTGTATTTGGGACCCTCTGCCTACGAGAAAAATTATGCTAATCAACGTGTCGAATCTCTTATCGAAACTTGCTGAAATGTTCGCGAAAAAGGAAATGACGAAGGCCCTCTTAAACTGCAAATTTAATGTAAAATCTTTCGGTTCTTGATGACGCCACAAATGTGTATTTTCTCGTTGGTGATGGACGTATTGGCAGTTTCGTCAATAATTGTAAAGTTTAATGGTAAGCGGATACGAACCAGCTTAATTTCACCTTCAAACCGGTGCTTGTTTGCGAGAAAATGTGCCTGTACCCAAGCCAGCCTGCTGTAAATTTGATGGTGCATTTCGCTTATATACATTTCCGGTTTTAAAATATTCTACTTGATTATGCAAATGCAATCCATAAGATACTGAATTGGGTCCATTGAGAGGATATTCGCTAAGATAAAAAACGGCTGTATTGCCTATTGAGCTCGGATGAAAAATCGATTCTGCCACCACAATCCAAGCCGAAATGACAATCAGCGCTCTGGAGACAATGCAGCGTACGAAGGACCGTGTACAGAGTGCATGCACCAAAAACTCATGAAAAACTATTTTCGCGTGTTATGTTGACATTTTATAAAACGTCACATGCCTTGTCTCCCATGCGTTTTGGGGTTCTGTCTCCGGAAAATATTGAATTTCCTTACATAAGGAATCCTACTTAACGGTGAATGATATAGAAAAAAAAATTACATGAGATAATCATTTTGGGGTACCAGTATTTTGGAATGAAAAATGTTATGGTTTTATGGTTTAAATTTGTGATTGAAAAATCACCTACGATTAAGGTGTTTCATTGAATGTTTAGCACAGAAATGTTGGATAGGATTGAGCTAGTCTTCGGACGTGTTCTAATCTGTAATGGGACGTATGAGATACTTTTTTTTGGTATGTGCACACCTTGCAAAAGTGGGTTTCTCCTAACTGCTCATGTGTTTTTCGTGGCATGACATACACTGTATCATGACCTGACCTGACCTTACCTTACCTGACCTGACCTTACCTTACCTGACGTAACCTAGCCCAATGCCTAATCTATACCTATTGGTTATACGTTTGGTTAGATTAGTTTAGGTCAGGCTGAGGTCAAGTCAGGTTAGGTTAAGTTATGGTTGGAATAACAAAGCAATTTCCAAGCTGCCTAGCCATGCCTACGTGCTGTTAGGGAAAGACCACTTTTAGGCTAGGCGTGTACATTTCCTACCAATACACATTTTTAAAAGCTTCATTTGACATTTGATTAAATTAATAATGCCATTTTGGTATCTTGTTATCTTGATTGAGGAGGAATTATTTGATTGATTACCATTGCTTTCGGTGAAGAAAAAACGAATTAATATTTAACAAGAGAGGGGGAGAAAATATATCTGATAAAAGACTGTATAGGTATGCACTTAATCAAAAGTTATCAAGTTAAAGGAGACGTGACAGTTATGCGGGGTTAAGTCCTTTAAGTTTGACCATTTGCTGCATGCGTTCAAAATGTTGATTGGGGGATGGTTAATTGCTTTACTACAGAGGTATAAATTTTAAATAACGAAAACAATTTCACTGTAGAATCACATCATTATAAGAAGCCATGGATATAGCTAATTATATACTTTTACTCCCTGATTAACTTCACTAGAGCTTAAATTAAGAACCTGACAATTTGTCCATTATTATTAAATGAATCAGCATCTGTTAACTAATTGTGTCTTATCAGACCCCTTCATGAATTCTTGAAGTTGAAATATAAGTATCCTACTCGGTTCTGCCGTCCATTGGATTCGGTAACGTGCTTGCGTGCAGCGATATTTTCCCATTATTATATAAATTGCTTAACGTCAGATCTATTCCCATGCAGATGATATCTTCCTCATTAATTTTTTTGTCGATTGTAAGCATATCGTGGATTTCCAAGTGCCAGTCTCATTTGGATGCTTCTTTTCAGTCCTTTCTCCATGCCGGAGATTCCGAGCCAAGAAAATGGTTTATTATTCAAAAGAGGAGAGTGGAGCCTCACAAATGAATTTCAACCATGCTTAACATGTCTGAAACGCCAGTGGAGATCCCACAAAAGGGTTTTGGTGGTAAACCTGGATCAGTTTTAGTGAGACGCCGGAAACTGCCAAGGTGTCGAGGTTGTTAATCCGACGGTGTCGAAGCTTTTTTGGTCTTTGTTACTCCATCTATAAGTTTTCGTTTCATGAGGGATAACTAATCTTGCAGGCGTTACGGCGTAGCACTTGAAATTGCTACTTTCGGTGCAAAGATCCCCCAACCTCATTTTATGATCGCTAATAAAGTGAAGGGGAATGAGCACCAACTGACATTAATGGCTTCGACTGTGAGAGGCTAGTCGAATAGACAAGAACTTTTACATTTTGTACATTTGCGGCCGCCTTCTTTATATTAATTTTAATCGTAGCATCTCCAATTTCTAATGAAGCAAATCTCATATTAAGCCCATCTGCTCTGTCGAGCATTAAGCTTAAAGGGGACGACATTTGATGCGTTTTGCTATTAAATGCAGTGATTAGCACCAAAAGCTTTCGTCATGACTCTCACGAGTACTGAGTTTGGATTTTCTATTGACGAACCACCTGTGTAAAGTTTGGAAAAATCTCTTTTTCAAATTCACTTGTACATAGTACATGAGTTTCCTTATTGCACAATCACAGTGCGTTTTAGATAATTTAAAAAAAAATGCCCAAATGCTAGTGTATGTATGACTATTCAAACCATGAAACATCGAGAAAATATGACTAATGTTCAGTTTTTAACACTGCCGGGATGCATTGTAAACTGCAACATCTTCAGCAATTTAATCATATGTACAGCTTTAATCTGAAATGATAATGATAATGATGTACAGTAGATAAGGGAAAATTATGGAATTCAACTATTGAAGTTGAATATCATACAAATTGCCGAATATACCAAAAAACGTTGTACATTTGCACCGCGTAGATTCCTTATTTTCGGAATTGCGAAATACAAAATTAAGGCGAAAATGACTGAAATTTCTCATTGCGTAGTTGAGCGACATGCAACCTTTATATTACTTTAAATAAAAGGATACTTGACTGTATTGCCTAAGGATACAAAATCTTAATTGTTAGTGGTATATGATCTAAAAGTTATAGGTTTGCATATCCTCAAGGCACGGATTTAGAATGTAAACTGCTTTTCATAGTTGGTAATAAAAAATTCGTAAAACTTTTTCGGGTTAAACTTTTTCATCAAAAATGTTAGTAAAATGTCGATGTGGAGAGATCATAGAAGTGGTTTACTACATGCCCACTTATGGCTGTCATTGTTGTAAAACTTTTTGTGTGTGCCAAAAATGGAACAGATTGTCATGTGAATAGGGGCTATAGTTGTTTGAGTGGGGCGTTGAGATATGAGTACAGGGATATGATTTGTGCAGGATTTTCCCCGTGAATACAATGCCCATGTCAGGGTATTCTTATATTCATATTTTCCTAGGCTTGGTAAACAATAAGCCATCTTTATAATGCACGTTGGAATAACATTGGTGCGGTCTTCACAGTGGGTTATTCTCATCAAACTTGTGTTCAGAATATGCTTGAATAATGTATAATATTTATTATAAATCGAATCTATTTTAAATAGCAACGAGAGATTGAGCCCACTTCTTAAATTTCCTCATCTGTAAACGCTTTTTGTCTTGCGTGCCTACTTGCCAGTTTAGTCTTTATTCACTGAATTGGCCCTTGGTATTGTTTTCCTCTAATGAATGGAGCCTCATTCAACTGCACAATTGAAGGAATACGGGTACTTAATATTGTATTTTGAAACGCTTCTGATTTCAGATTATGTAGCGCATACTTAGTATTGAACAAATAAAATTTCTTTCCTTAGGCATTACTGTTCACATAGCACATGCATCTAGCGATTGTTTAACAGGCTAATGATATGTTTACAGGCTATGATATGTAACATGGCCTGGATTAATTAGGGTGGTGCCATGAATGATCATTATCTTTTAATCAATCTAGATAAATGCAAAGGAAAGTTATGTCTGAAATAGTCAATCAATTTTAAATCTCGTGAATAGTAATCGATTGAGTATTGACAAAATCATGGTACTTTTCAAAAAATTATTTACAAAATTCCAAATACACATGATAAATTTTGTACTGCAGCTGATCATTCATACCAAACGTAACTTCCGCCTTACGTGCGATTGGATGAATGCACATAACCGTTGCACAATAACTAATTCCATTATTCATGTTTCCTGTGGTTTTATATATTTCCTGCATCTTGCCAATATTAATTTATTTTAAAGTAATGTTCTAATACCATCAGAATGTATCATGATTTTCCAGCTCTGTTTTGCTAATCACCATGATTTGCTATGCGTGTAATCGTATTTTCTGGAAGGTTTCCAAAGTGAGCAATATTTATGGCGCTTTTAAATGAAATTCATTTATTCAAAAATAATTTTTCCTGGTTGGTAAACATTCAGTTTTTTTCTTCAATTGAATGTTATTTACAATTATCATTTCGTTTCACGTTTTTCGCATCGGACGCATACAGTAGAACCTGAGCTGTAAAACTCTTGATGATGATATAATTTTTAGCCAAAAATAGACTTCTTCTTGTCGACGGGGCGTGCAATCATGCTGTTAGTTTGATGGTTTAAAAAAGGTATCGAACCCAGAAGGTGTACACAAAAAATATGATACAGGATGCAGAATTCAATTATTGACATATCTTATAGGGGAAGAAACAGCGGAAAGAAAAATAAATGAGCTGCTATTAGTTTTCTAAGGGTTTACCAATAGATTTTACATTAAGTTCTAAGCGCGGTAGCATAGTCGTACGAGTTGGTGCAAAATCGATGATACGAGGGAGACTCAGCACTATTTTTGAAGCAAAGTTGTATAGAATCTGTTCGTGGGTTGTGGTGGCGCAGAACTTCGAGGACGTAGGCTGCCATTATTATACTAAATACACTATCTCTAAATCCGATCTTGACGAACTATGAAGAACATTCAAATTGCATGGATGCTTTCGCAAAGTGCTAAAGCAACTTCATTTGCTTCGTCGGATCTTTCAGCAATTCCGATCGACAAAAAGTACTTTGAAAGTGGCATCCAGATAGAGCGGCAAAATAGCATGGAAAAGGTGGAGAATGAAAGACGTTTTCTACAAAATTTCCTTCAAGCTATGTCAACTTTGAAAGCCCTTATACACGAGCTTAATCTCCCATACATATATATATAGCAATTTCGCTTTGTAAACCGACTTATTATTGGATCGGAAATAAGTTGGTATTTGGGTCAAAACGGAATTCTGACAAAACTGGAGACATCAGACTCATCTAATGATATGTCATAAATCTGGCCATGTCATCGTCAGCATCTCGCGATTAAAATGTATAGGTAGTGATTGACAATTTGCTTAAAAAATTGACTTATCAATAATTCCTTGAGGCCATGAAGAACAACTTACTGTAAATTTGGTTTTACTTAATTTGTCAGGTGATTTGAATATAAACATTAAGGCTAGAACGAATAATCAATATGCAGAACATAATGAGCAACTGGGAAAGCATTTTTTAATGCAGTTATTTTTAAAATTTAAAATGTTTGCAAAAGCTTACCAAATGTTAAATGATGGCATACAAATTCAAATATAAAATTAAATCCGTCAATTTCTTTATAGCATGTTTAAAATCGGTTCTAAGTTTTAAAGAGCAAAGGAAAAGATCGTGTAATTGCGAGCTTTTTTATGGATCCATAAGTTAACCTAAAGTAATATTGTGGAAATTCATTAGATTTGATTAAAAAAATTGAGCCTATGGAATCAAGGTCATAGTGATTAACACTTTTCAATAAGGAACGGAAGTTTCTTTAATTAACATTGGAATGTAAGTCAGCGATAAGAAAGTTATTGATTTTCCACTCTAATTTAACAAATTTGCTGAATACAAATCAATTGAATGCTGCGAAAATCACGGATACATAGTGCATGTATCAAAGTTAAAATAAAATATGAAAAACATGAACGTTAATGTTTCTTACAAAGTTTATGACATATTTAGAAATACCGACCATCGCATATTTCAGAACGAATATGTAAACCACGTGTAAGCTTAATCTGAAAATGTGCCATATAATCCGAAAGAACGCTGAAACCACTCTTGAAATTGGCTGCTGCAGTGAATTATTAAATTGCATGTCATAAGCGTTGCATTTTACGTGTGGATTATAATTGAGATTGAAAAAAATGAGCATCATTAACCTGAAACTAATAAAGCTCGCTTCACGTACTGTAATCACGAAAAATTGAGAAAACTAAGCCACATACGGCAAGCTGCTCGCTGTTATTGCACTGCATAGTGACTCGTGTTTTGTTTTTGCTTAATATATAATGCATTTTGCCATAGTCTCATTCAATTAATTAGAATTTCATGAAAGTAAAAGGCTGATTGCTTTTCCCATACATTAATATGATTTTCGCTTTTACGAGCCAAAGAATACGAGTGTTAGTTAAACGTGTAGGGCAAACTTACCACTTTTCTCTCGAAATTCTTCTGCTGGTGTAATTTCTTCGCTCTATGTGTTCATCATCTGGAGACATTTCATTTGATGTACTAGAATCCGCGTGGTATATAAGGTCTGGCACTATTAAGAAAAAAACACAATTACTACCCTGGAGACAAAGGTGATCACCCTTGTCACAAATTTTCACTGGCATGATTTGTAGTATACCCGTACAGCAACAGTATTGGATTGTATAAAGGATGCGGTTCGATATTTATATATAATGACTGATAATACTCGAGTATGGGGGTTTACGTGTAAAATTAAACGACAAACGCTAATTGAAATTCAGATATGAAATGAGAACCAGTGTCTAAGCGGTTTTAAATGTTTAAAGAAATATTGAAACTGTATAAGAATAAATAAGCAGGGACACACTTGCTCTATGCTGAATTGTGTATGAGAAGATGTTGGGGAAATCGGGCAATTTATTTCTATCAGGCAAGAAGCACTGTCGTTTCACATAATCAGGTAATTTAATTTGACACTTTGTGTCTATGAATTTTTTACGTTAATAAGTACCTTTCTATAAGGATGTGGAAAAAACTTGCAAGTTTGCCCTGTCGAAAGTCAATATTTTAAAACAGTCACGGCTACATACAAGGACGTGTATATTGTTTGGCTTCATAGTGAGAATAACAATTGCTGTCGCATTCTGTGTTCCTCTATGGTTAATCTGCATAAACTACTAGTGGATTTCCAAAACTTCATCATTGTTTTCTTAGATAGCAAATTAGCTACAGTTAGTTGTTTTTGCCAGCGTTAATCTTGGCGAGGATGAATTAATTTTCTAGAAGCTTGAAAGTCAGGGCGCAGTTCATTTGCAAAGAAGCTTAAAGAACATTTCCTTTGGGTTGCATTTCAAACAGCCATTAACGTGCGTCATTAAAAAGGTGTTTCAGCTCTTGCTGAAAAAAATGACGTGAATAACGTTTGATTTAAGGTTTAATTAAAGCTACGCTTCGAGTTTTCCATACTGGCGTGCTTTAGTGGCTTATTTTTATCAGGATTGGTAAAGGGTGAGGAGCATAGGGAATAACGTATAATTTGGCAAAAGATACGATGCGATGCGTGTGTTAGGAATGAGATCTTCAGAATAACAATTTGCTACTGCAAAAGAAACGGAATTACTTATGTAAATATTTTCATGGAAATCCAATTGCAATGCCCTAATGCAAGTTGGTAGAGCTTTGTTTAGTTTCTCTCAGAGAAATGCTGAATCTCTCAACGGTTAATTTAAAGCAACTTGCATTTCACAAAATACCAAAATGAAAACTGATGTAATAAATATTCGCGCAGTTCTGCTATTTTCTTGGATAAAATTTTTAATATTCGAAGGAAAATTAATTTTTTAAGAATAGGTTATCATTAAGTTAATATTATATAATACCAAAATAATATTTATACTTATTTAAATCAGTATATAATACCGATTATGTCATGGTTCTAGGAATATTGCTTCAGAAAATGTATCAAAAATTAATTTAATTTAACTTGAAATGTGGAACAATTTCATAAACTTTATATGCTAAAAGTATTTGTACTGGATTATTTCATTCTGTCATCAGCAAAAATACTGATGACAAAAAATGAAGTCAGCAGATATCTGAACTACATTTATTTTGCCGAATTTTATATCTTATTATTATACTTGGCAGAATATTATATGATTGTATACACAAAAGGAATTTCAGCAAAAATATTATAAATGTATTTCAGAAACCTGTCGATTTTCAAACTTATGACACTTGATAAAATTGAGTTTTCATCTACGATATTTAGTAGGTCCAAAGGTTTTTCATTCAAGAATAGAAAGATAGTTTTTGAAAAGGTTTTAGTCAGCTTATTTCAAATTGTAGACATTCGGGACAAGGCGTAAAATTCCAGAGGGAAAAAAAACTAGAAATCCTTACTAGGCTTTATATCTATTTGGAAGGAATGTGATTGATGAGCTAGTTCTCAGCTTACCTCGACTTCGATCGTGTAGCTGGCTGGCCGATTCCGTATAATAAGTGACCCCAATGTCAGTTGTATCGGAATCACTAAGGACACTGTCGTACTCCATGGACTGACGCCTGAGCCTCGGCAGAGGGTAGGAGGAGACCAGTCGATCCTCACTATTCTGGAAGCACGGCGGACTGTCGTTGCATTTTTGCATTTCCACTTGGGAATCACAAGGGGCATCTAATAAAATCATATACGCCAGAGTCAAAAGGGTTGCCGCATTGACACTTGACAGTTGGATAAGGAATACTATGCGAGCACGAATGACCGCTGCATGCATATGTTGAAGGATTGATTCCGTCAGCATGTATTGCTAAAAATCTACACTTGAAATACCAATGATTGTTGCTGAACTTTGGTGACTTTGAATGACAATGAAAACCACGAAAAATACGAAGAGTTGCAAGAACATTTTCAGTAATATCAACAAAGATGCACAAAACTTCGATATTTATTAATTAGCCCTGTTCGGTCATGGTAGTATGTGAAATCGGCTGATGGGCGATCCTCTCAAATTACTATACATGTAGGACTACTTCAATTTTACTATTTCTTCTCATAGTCAATGTTCACATTGATAGTGTTGATGGTTTCTTTAAATTGCACTAGGATTGCGTGAAGTGCCTTGAACCATAAGAAGGCAAGAAACTGGAAAATCTGGAAAAGTCAGAGAAATTCATATGTTGTCTGGTTAAATTATGTTATAAAAGCATTAGAAAAGCTGTATTTGTGAGATACTTTTTCTAAAATTTCGCCTATGGCAATTTCATTATCATTAACATTTCCTAATATTTCTTATGAAAAATCCCCTAAAATACTCCTAAAATCCATTTATTTCTGCTATTTAGATTAAAAAAAATTTCGCCTATGGCTTTTCTATACGATAAACACTGTAGTTGGTTACGTATTAAATATTTATATGGTTCAAATTTTTCAACAACAACAATAAAATCCCTAAGTACGCAACGTTTCCATCAGTATGCATAATTTTGAATATTTGCAAAGAAAAAGAAGCCCATAAAATTCTCGAAAATCACATATAATATTGGCATGCAAACGAATTGGTAACTCCCAAGTTTTAAAAATGTGATAGGCTCTACACCTGACGCTGACAGTTCTGTTTTTTGAAATTGTCTGGAAATTTTCCTTAAAAGTGTCTGGAATACGAAACTTGGAAAACTCAGGGAAAATTAATTAAAGATTCGACCAATCACCCTGTAATACTAAAATAACATTTTTAAAAATATTTCACCATATAACTTCGTATATATATGATAAACAAGTACGAGTTTATGAAAAGGAGGACAAACAGTTAGAGGTATTGAATACTAAGTGAAGCAGTCATGGTTGCTTAGCGGTCTTTTTATAATAAGGACATGCTCAGCTCAACTAGTTACTTTCAAGACAAGTTGTTGTTTTAGCTCACACATTGCGGTTGTACATTGTTATGATGATGTGTGTTTTGTTTTTGCGTGCTGTTTGCTATTCGCGTGTAAAGTAGGCCTATTTCAAAGGTATGCCATATATAGGGCTTAGGCTCGTTTTTCATGCTAGCTGATCGATCCAATAGTGCAAGAGTCGAAACACGCAACAAAGGGATTATTTTCCTTCTTTGGTATACGATTCTCCAGTCTTCTGCTCGACTGCATTAAAAAAATGAGAAGCCGAGAACTTTCAGACCTGATGGGGTTTTTTTCCCTCTCGTAGTTTGATTACTTAAAATTGGCGAAGAGACTACTGTATACACCAGAAATACGAAGCTCGTGCTTCCTGAATGGAGTATTTGTCAAACGTAAAACCATATTTCATAATCACTCACTGACCATCGTACATTAAAAATAGGTTCTGGACAAATTGAATTGCAACTAGCAGCAGGAGGAGTTTTCTGAAAACAAATTATGCCGATGGTATTGTTTGCTCTCATTGTTGTTCTCAAACCATGCCTGTTCGTATTTTCGGTAAACATTATTTTCAGGAAAGCATGTGCCAGAGGCGAAACCAGGCATTCAATTACAAAGTAATGTAGATAATATCAGTACGACGTATTCGAAGCAGCCATTAGATCCCATCTGCATGCCTATGGCCCATGGGCTGAAAGGGAAATTTGCTATTTGTTTGTTATGTTACTATTTGCGTACATCATACGTCGACAAATGCTTCTGCCACGGGCAAACTACCTGGCCAAAAAACGGGACGAATATTCATGACCGTGATGCCTGCAACATGTATATTCGCACGAAATTATCAGAAAATGAATTTCTGCAAAAAGTCCATTTCACGTGACGAAAACCCCAAAAAGAAGTAAAGTACAATTGTACATGCATTTTGTCTGAGTCTTACCTCGCAGTTGCAATTCGTTGCTATGCAAAGAGTATGGTGTTTTTTTACGAACTCGAGAGTATGTATCAATCGCTGTCTGAAACAAGAGAAAAATAACGACGGTTTAGAATCGTGACACGAATTAAACACTTTACGATATGTGACGCAGTGACATGAAATCAATAAGCCGACTCACTCAGCCATGAAATTTAATGGCTTTTGCTAAGCTTCGGTTTTTTTATTCGGATGAAATAAATTGATCGACATTTCACGATTATCTAAGATGTTCGCAGTATTGCCTGGGAATCCCTCATTTAAATATAAAGTGCGAGCATTTCTATCAATTATCGGTGGGGTTTGCATGCCTAATTGACTTCTCGCTATATCTGAATTGCGCCAGGATTTGCTGCCTTGACTGAGTTTTGCTGCTTTTTCGTGCAGAGAAATATCGATGATTTCGTGTCAATGGTCAATTTATGCCAGCGATTCAGAAAGTGCGTAAATTTCAGAAAGCCAGGCGATAAGGAGAGCTGTACAATAAAAAAAATGCAATGGAAAAGAAGATAAGTTTCGGTTCGAAAAGACATCGAAATTGACGTTTGCCGCAAACAAAGGATTAAATGGATGTTTGAAAATGGTCATTAAGGCAATGAAAAACCAATATTGATGCGAGCGATCAATTATGAAACGTTTCGAGCTTCCCCTCTCCACTATTTATGCAGCGATGAAATAAGTGGATTTTTTTTGCACCAATGCTGAGCTGCAAACCATTATTTCGGGGAAGAATGAGAATAAAAATTGTAGAAAGCAGAAAAAAACTTTGGGGTTTGTACTACTCGTGGGCACTAAGTTGGAAAAACACGATGCATATGGCTTATGCTGCAAAATAAACCACCGTAACAATAGATAGGAGAACGAGTTGCCAGCGCACTTTTCTGTCAGCAATTTGGCACCATGCGAGCAAAGGGCAGTTTCTGAAGAGAAATATATTTTGCATCTGCCAGATACATTTGTCCTATACTTTGCAGCGCCAAGTTTATGGCAAAAAGTGCGTTGATTGTGCGGGCATCGAGTAATAATAACAGCATAAACATATCCGAGAACTTTTAGGTCTTGTACTTTGGTTTTAATATTTATATTAAGTGCACAAAGGCCGATGGCTGGGGAGTGGCACGTTGACCATGGCAGTAAGAAAAAGCAGTAAAGTGCCAACAGATGTATATACATGTACATGTGGCTAGTCATGCCTTTCATACATGTTGCTAGTACTCGGTGCCTACAATAACAGACGAATGCATGGCTGAATTGCATTCAGGTAAAATAGTCTTAGAAGGGGAAAATGACTACTTTTATAAAATCGCACTGGTTGCACAAAGAGATTGTCTCTGGCTCGTATTGTGCTACATGGGCTCGCTAATATTCATGTGAAATAAGTACTAAATTCTCGTGTAAGCCACTTTAAAGGTGTAAATGATCATGATTTTAGGGAAGAAACTTACCGAATCGCACTTGACTTTCTGCTCTAAAAGATCGTCTGTGTTTTGGTGGCGGAAAACATGCAAATGAAAATCTTGGGCAGGTTTGTTGTTGTGGCAATCGGATAGGCTGACTGTGGCATAAGGGCATATGTCGTCGTGGTACGCTGCAAAAGAAGAGAGATTTATAATAGATGACATTGGCAGAGTTATATAAAAAAAAATTAGGAAAAGGAAGTTTGCAAAGAGGAGTTGTACATGTATATACTACGCGAGTAACGGTTTAATGTAATAATCTTGATAGAAATTCCAGGAAATCATTTATCAAAATATATCTTGCCGCCGAGCGAAATAACGCGCCATAGACAAAAATGCTAGGAAAGTAGGAAAAGATGTTTTTGCAGCAGATAAGGAGTATGATTATCAACGTTTGGCTTACCAGATTGTAGTCATACTCGAATATACCCTACGAAGTGGAAAGAAACTAGCAAGTTTCGGAATAATTATATAGTAAATGAACGCAATTTCTAAAATTAAACGCATTGAATAAGATGTTCTGCATGATTATAATGAAGGGTAGACGAATTTGGGATATGTCTTCTCTTGACTGGACCAATTTTAGTTACACCTGAATAGTTAGTAGATTTTCCGAAACGTAAGACGCCCTTTACCTCATGAAAACGCTTTTGAAATTTATCCAGTCATTAATAATATTCATTTCAATAGCGTATAACTATTTAGAAATTAAATTTTGGGCAGATGAAATATGAAAGTATGATTTATAGATAAATTGAAATCTCTACTTGGATATACATGTATACCATTAATCACATTCATCTAAGTCAGGAAGATTTAATTAAATTTTTGAACCTGTTCCATGCATTTGAAATGCTTTCCCATTTTAAATTTAATTGAAAGGGGAAGGGATGGCATTTTTATGACTTTATGCTGGAGTCATTAAGGTGGGACTGGAATGTTTAAAATTTTTAACACTATAAATGGACATGTGACGCTTATCGTCATATTCAAAAATACATTTTTATAAACGAGAATAGAATATATTATGAATTGTTATTGTTAATGTGGATTTACTCGAAATATTTCCTGTGTATCGATATGGAATTATTCCTTCTCCAGTTTTTATTCCTGTTTCCTGTCTAGTTTCCTAAACATCTTTCGCCTCCTTTTAAACCTTATAAATCAAACATGAATACTAACCACTAATACTATCCAAACTTCGGTGTAAATTGCGGTTACTTTGAAACATTTCTGAAGGGTTGATGAGGCGAGTTCCATCTTGCAACATTTGAAATTGGGTTTGGGCTTGCATTGCTGCCTTTTCTGAAGCAAACTTTCTGCCATCATTGCTTACGATCATATTCTTGTGGGCTGCTGGATACTGTGCGTTTTCAACTGTAAGAATTACGCACCAAAGGATCGGATCATTCACCCGAAGGTAACAACACTGGAGACTATAGGGCCATTTTTCCCTTCGAGCAAAAAGTCTTTCACATTTCCACTTTTGCGAACTTGAAAAATAGATTCCTTTCATGAATTGACGCGAACAGATATAAAAAAATGAATCCGAGAAATAAACAAAGAGAAATAAATAAACCCTTGAAAAAAAAACCACCTTATTTTGTAAATATATCTTAAATAAGT
Organism: Kryphioiulus occultus; assembly: GCA_034687865.1. Lineage (NCBI taxonomy): Eukaryota > Metazoa > Arthropoda > Diplopoda > Julida > Julidae > Kryphioiulus > Kryphioiulus occultus. The sequence goes on from JAQGAF010001900.1 coordinate 20,144, forward strand.
AGGTGTCGCCTTAAGGACATTTCCTCGTGTATATAAAAGGTTTGCATTGTTATTTCTTGGAAAAAGCCCTCCCAAAAGATCATTTCTGCTAAAAAGCACTCACTGCAATGAAATTGCTGGCATTCAACGGCTGGAAAATTACGGCTATTTCTATGCAGCAATAAACCCGGGGTTTTCGTTTAGTTTATGATCACAACCGAAAAGGTCTCTTTATTAAATAAACATTTGGGAAGTAGTTTACTTGAATATTTGACGATGTTTTCCTGAAGAGAATTATGGGGATTATCGTTATCAATGTGCATTTTAGGAAATTGACTTTGCTGGAATGTTGTTGGACAATTTTCTACCCATATTCGTTCTTGTTAGCTAGAAAAACAACTCCCTCAAATGTACCATGCTCGCCTAAATAAACGCACCATAATTAAATAATAGCATTATTACTACCTAAAATTCTCATGCAACTTTGATGTATGGATAATGGCAGGTTGTCTGACAAAAGCGCCTCAAAAATGCACCAATTAATATTAACCTTCTCAATAATTGCGAATAAATTAGCATCTGTCAGCAACATCCATTATCTTAATAAAGTTTGATTAATGCTCGCAATCGTATTGCGAATGGTGTTTTTTTGTGCCAACGGCCCATTAAATATTATGTCTCTATTAATGGTACAATAACTTATCCATTAAATGCAGAAATAAATGCATTGCAAGGGAGAGATTGAGGGCGTGGTTAGGTCACTGGGGAAATTTCTGCTACCAAACACGCAATACGGAAATCATTTGAAACTAAGTTTTGACATTACGAGTACATGTATATGTGGAAAAATCACAAATACATATCAAATGATACAATGCGTTTAGGATCGCTTCAGGAAATAAAAAAGTGATGCATGCATGTATGCAACTTGTTAATAAATTGTTGAAAAAAATGAAAATTCGATGAAAACAGCATGCGAAAACAAAAATTGCTTTCACTTCCATAAATAGGACCAACAATATTTTAAGGCATTCGCGAGCATAATGGGCTTGGGATGTTTTATTACGTGAAGGGAAGAAAAGAATTTATTGGAAAACAATAATTACTGCTACGCTTTGTTGGCGAGTGATGAGAGGAATTTCACATTATCAAGATTGTTCTAATATGTATTCCAGAGTTTGAAAAAGCCTGGAATAGTCAGGGAATTGTGATTTATTTTGAAAAGTTAGGGAAGGTCGCCATATCAGTGTTAATTTTCATTTCACATAGAGAGGGGAATTCCACTTTCACTCTTTCATAGAAAAAAATCAGTAATGAAATTATCAATTAAAAAATATGTAATCTAAAACTGATGTTTCCTCATGATAATTTGTATTCTCCCAGGAAAATTCAGGGAAGTTGTGAATTTTCCTTTTCAGGGGAACTCTGTGCATTATCAGAAACCCAGAATTTAACATGCGCAAAACATACTAAACAATATTAAAGTATTTTTCCAGTCGTAATCTCAACCTGAATTCTTAGTAATTCCTAACGTATGGCAATCATTTCATCCAATTCCACCTATCGAGCAAGACCAAAAAATTACCATAATAGAACAGCAAAGTTTTAGAATTCTAGAAATGTGCACAAAATCTGCGTCGTATTGTCAGCAACTACGTTAGTTTGGCATCTGACTCAAAGTGCCATATAATAAATGCGTTTATCGAATTTTTTTGTATTTTGTTTTTCTGTGGATTAGCCAACATTTAAAAAGGTATAATTCGTGCAATGAAATCCACTTTAAAACAGGACAAACGTTTTTCTCGTTGGAAATAATTGGCATTGCCGAGAATTTAATACGCCAGATTAGCGATCTCGCATCACTGGCCTTTGACAATTCCTTTCAATGGGCACCTCGTAGATAATAGGCATGGCACTCTAGCTCAGAATTTGAGCAGAGCATTAGGGCTAGTTAGGTGTGCATCCGTAAGCCTCTTTGTGTATTACTTGACTTAAATGAAATCTTCGCCTGTATGAGCATGCACTCTCGGGCCTTTTTCTGCAAAATGATTGTGGAGGATTTCTTACAAAAGATTAGCCCATTAAAAGTATGTCCCCGGCTCTCCAACCCCAGTGCTTATCGTACGTTGGATATAAGGACATGGGAGGGAATGGGGGCGAGTCATCTAATGCCATCGAAAGTATGCTCTTTGCCCACACCAGATTAAGCCAATTTCTGAATAAGAGGTGAAGCTGTTCGATCTTCTAGGAGATCCTCTGATAATGGGGTGCTCGCGGCTCATATGGCAACGAATCGCTTGTATTACCCAGTCTGCTACATTGTACCAACTGAATTTATATCCTATAGTAGGCATCTTGCTCAACAGGCACTGAAATGGAAGCTCAAAATGCTTTCCAATTACCACTTAAAACTTTTTCAATTTTACACTCGTGATTGTCCCGCTGTTTTCCTAGTAAACTCTTAAACTGTTTCTGGGAAAGGGCATCATTTCTGCGGGTACGCAGATGTAGGTGTGGATGTTGGTGTGAAAAGCTGCCCATTTCAACGAACTGCAGTTTTAAGTCAACTTTGACGGGGGTTAGGTTTTAGTACCACTTATTTGAAGTTGTCTCAAACGACCTACTGTTAATGAGCTGTTACACAAGGACTTGATCCATGTGTGATCCTTGATGCGATGTGTTAATATAATCTGTTGCATTTCACTGAAATCTCACTAAGCCTCCAAAATTCTTGGACATTTAATGGAGAAATTCAAAAGTGGCAAAACAGTAGTTGAATTAGGCCGAAACGATATTTTAACACCATAGTATGTTTGATTTATAAATGAAGCAAAACGTTGCAACGAAAAAGCTGCAAAATACATCGATCAATAGCCTACGCACTGTAATCGTTGGGGAATTTTCTGTTCAACTGAAGAAAGTCGAGAATGGTTTTTATCTAGCTTTACAAGCTACATGTAGTTATAGGTTGTCATGTTCATTCATTTCAGTCCTAAGTTATGGAGCAAAAGGTTTTTTGCCCCAAATGTGGCCAAACATTGAATTCTGTCATAATACTTTCTTTGTGCTGTCATCATGTTTTTGAGAACATGCCCATCCCATAAAAGTACTCCTGAAGGCTTGTTTTTGCCCTGTCCTTTACATCCAAGTCCTTTCGGTGCATTGGAACATCACATAATTGAGATTGTTTCTTTTCTAAAGCGCACTGCTACGTGCAGTACTGATAACACCCAGTTAATTTCAGACGGATCCTACTCTTATTTAACTAGGTCGCCAGGGATTTATTGAATAGTCTGTTTTTCCTAGCGTACGTGCGAGCTTTATTTTGAATTTGTTGCCTTAGAATCAGCGATTTGAAACCACATCCCAAATTGAAGGGGAGTTCAAATCGATTGCTTTCCCCCCCTTCACAATATCATCAATGCCGTGCATTTGGCTACGCGCAGCCACCAAAGACTATGGGAGGAATTTTAGTTTAATATAAAAAGGATTACTTGAAAATATCCATTGTGCACGTACGTTTTGTGCATAAAATTCCCTATCACTGTTGATTAGGTTCATTTGTTATTGAATCTATATGATTAAAATGAGATTTAGTCGGCAGGCAATTGGCCAGACAGCTTAACGTTGATAGCGTGATTTACTTTACTTATACCAATTCATGTCTTAAAATATTTCATCTCGCACCGTTTAATCAATGTAAAACTATTCTTTTCTCAGTTTGATTCATAAATTACCAAACGCTCCGGATGAGGGTACAGCCAAATGATAATAATGATGCATTGACGAATTTGTCAGCATACTTAGTGGGATGGACAAACATTTCGCATGCATTAAAAATGATGAAGTGAAATTTCATCTTCAAGACTGTTCGTTTTATGATTACTAAGTTGTAAATCTTCCTTAAATTTATTTGACGAACAAGGCTGATGTATAACTTTGGACAATGTGAGGGACATACAACTAAAATATTGGATGTTCTTCGGTAGAGTTTAATGACATCATTTCTAGCGGACGAATTTCTTCTTTTTAAAAACGTTTCTTAGGTTTTTAGTCTTGAGCAAAGAAATTGGGGCAGTATGATCAGTGAGCTTCTCCTAACGGCTGGCAGGGTAGCACTGATTGCTTCTCGGTGGGGGCAGCTACTTTGTTAAGTTTGGTCGGGTTAGGTTAGTTGCAACTTTTTATTTTTAATTGCCATCTAGCGTTAAAATATACCTGATTTTTTGGACCAGGGACTGCACCGACGTACATGTATATCCAAAATAAATGATGTCTGTAAACTATTTCTTTCTCCCGTTTTAAGTGTATGAATCGTCGTGGCTGGTAACATCTAAATCTTACGACTTGCATGTATTATTTTCAAACATGTCAGTTATGTTTTTAAATTTCTGGTGTTTACTTAAGCATTGCCTTAGGCTTGATGGTGCACAGTACCAGTAGGAGTAGTTATCCAGATTTCTGAGTGACAGTCTTTGTTTTTTCTTAACATTGTTTGTAGTTTTCGTTGTCAGTCTAGGCGGTTCGTTGGCGCGTTCGGTTCAATCTAATTATAATGGCCCGCTGCATGGAGAATCGCAATAATGCACTGTACATAGCCCATCAGTTATTTGATATTCTGCATATTCGCAGTAAACGGCGAGGAGCCTCATTAAACGAATTCCTCCAACGGCTTTTGATTAATTAGCGCAGTTGTTCCGCACGATTCAATCAAATTCTGCGCCAGGCATAATGAAAGCAATAAATAATTGAGGCAACGTGCTTTTCACACACGATGATCCCCGAGCAGCACATTTCAGGAAGGGTTCCTTTGGGCGCCTAATCACTGGCTGCGTGTGACGCGCGATTTTTGGGATTTATGTTTGAATTTTCATCAAACAGTTTTCAGCTTGTCCTGGCATCAAAATTGTATTATCGTCACATCCCCACTCGAAATTGAACAGCGAACGTGTTTTGACCACATTGTTGCGCCTCATCATTGTTGGATGAGCAAAAGGCCAGCAGCCGTAATGAGGGTGGACTTTTGTCTGACACTCACTAAGCTATTTTATCCGTTCTATTTCTTAGCAAATAATCGATAGCAACTTACGTCGGTTTGTTCCTTCGCGATTCTTCCTTCTTCGTACTAAAAGGCAAACGACCAAAATGGCTCCGCAAACCATGAACATAGATGCCAAAACAGGAATCATGAAGTTTAGATCTCGATAAAATGGATCACGGCTAGGTGAAGTACCCAGTACTTTGGGAGGGCCAGCAGATTCTAGACGAAAAAAAGAGAAGAAAAACAGGTTAAAAGTTAAAAGCTAGTTTCGCCAGGCTACTACGCAACTGCCGCCATTAATAATGTATGGAAATAAATGTAATTCATTTATTATTGAGACTGATAATAGAGGAATTAATAGCATCGAAGACATGAGAGTATTACTAAAAGGGGCTCGAGCAGTCTGAAATGCCACAATACAGATTTCTGCATCACCTAACAGCACTTCTTGTCTTAATGTAACGCCAGAAAAATAAAACAGTGAGCAGCAAAGGTTTCGTCTCCAAATAAAAAATACATTCTATATATAGGCTATCCTGGAAATAGTTGTTATAAACATTTTATTAGAAGGGTGAATTTAAATGCCTTGTTCTTAAAGAAATAAGCTTGGAAAAATCATGAAAGAAGCTCTTAGGCTGGATGCGTAAAAGATTTGCATGCGACGAAGTTCTGCGAATTGTATAAAATGATGCGAAATCTATTCAACTACATGTTCATATACGGTATAACAGTTTTCAACTTGGGGAACCCTTGTTTAGCGAAATGCAAGACTTAGTTGCCTAGACAAGAATGAGCTTGGATATAATCCCAGTAAGATGAAATACAATATCTACAGCGACGCCATTACTTTTATTACTAATACGTTTTTTATTGTTAATAATATCGGAATATAATCTTTAAATTCTTCTTTTGTGTTACGGATGCCATTTTGCCATTTTCCGAGAGAGACTGAGATACATGAATGATATTGCAGCGCAAAGATATGGTTTTCTCAGGATGATCGTTACCGAAAATGCTTATGACCATAATTTGGGAATTTTGTTTAAACATTAATGAAGTATTGATAATATAGTGATGAACGTGGTTATTGCGATGCGCTTAGGGAAACGTTAATATTTTTTCGTATTCATTACATTTGTCCTTGCTTTCACATTTGGGGAATTGAAAAGCACAAATGGTGTGCTAAAATATCTGAAAGTTAATGAGAAATGAACACAATGCAAAGACAGTTTTAGTGGTGTTAAAAGCTGCATGTCAAGCATGATAATATTGTCCGGCAATGTTTTTGATAAAAAAGTACTCGCCTGTGAATACCGCGTTAAGTTTGAAACACCACACATTTACAGTATGCAGTGTAATAAGTGACCAAGAATTTTTAAATATATTTTACGTGAGTAAAACAGCAACATACAATGTTAAAAAAGGCGCTTCACTAGTCACAAATACTACACCTTTTTAATTGTTTATAAGCACCCATGATGATGATAAGCA
>JAQGAF010001901.1:0-26639 GCA_034687865.1 Kryphioiulus occultus
GAAGAGGTCAGTATTTTTAGACCAATGAGGACGAAGAGGTCAGTATTTTTAGACCAATGAGGACGAAGAGGTCAGTAATTTTTGATCAATGAGGACGATAAGGTCAGTATTTTTGACCAGTGAGCACGATGAGGTCAGTATAGTTTATCAATGAACACGATGAGGTTAGTAATTTTCACCACTGAGGCCGATTAGGTCAGCACTTTAACCAATGAAGACGATCGAGGTCAGTATTTTTGACCAATATTCAAATATTAAGTTTGCTATGCATGATCAACTGCGGTTTTCATTCCTTCATTAAGTTGTGGCTTAATTACGTGTATCAATTTGACTTTAGATATCGAAGGTCTCACAGCCATCTTCAAATTTTCTTCAAAAACAAAATAAAAATTCAGAAAAGCAGAATCAGAAATTCAATTTCAACCAGTATTTCAGGAATCCCTGAAATGTCTGTATTTACGGTTTCATCCCAGAAGTATATCGCTAGAAAAAAACGAATTAAAAGCGCATAGAAGTAAACGTTAGTTCATTGTGATGTTCTTAGTTTTTCTTTTTCTCCTGCCAGGCGATTCTTTCATTCGTCTTCGAAAGACTTGAAACGAATTAAAAGCCTATAAACCAATTTGCTGGTGGATGAAAACGCAATTTAATCAAAAACAGAATTGCGAATTGCACATCATTGCTTAAAGTGGGGTGGGGGGTCAATGCAATCGTGACGAATGAAATTTGTTTTAAATTTTAATTACTTATTTAAAAAGTTGAAACAAATGGATGTGTTATGAAAATCCGTTTGATAACAAGCAAAAAATAGCCAAATCTCAATGTTTTTTGTCTTAATGGTCCTATTACCGACATTGCTATCCATTTAAATTTCCCAAAACTAAGTCCATGCAAGAAAAAAGACAAATATCACATTTCAAATAGGCATGCAGTGTAGTTGAATAGTTTTGCAAGAGATAAGAGTGTAGAGCAAAAATTGACGTTAACAAGATAAAATCAATAGATGTCAGACTGTTTATAGAGTGCAAAACATGATATAAAATCAAAACAGCATATTAAACTGTCCAAGAATTTCCTTATTTTCAGTGGACATATAGGGAAATAAGGAAAATATTCCTGATATTGTAAATATGTTCTATAAACAAAACCTTGATATCATTTACGCATAAAATGTTTCAGCTCTGACACAAAAAGTAAAATATGACGAAAGTACGAGGTGCATGTATACACAGTATGTTAGGGCAGCAGTAGTTCAGCATGGATGCCATATACAACCCCAGTAAATAGTCGAACATTCAGTCCAACTAAATAAAAATTGCGTGCATCGATTGCGTTGGATGAAAAAAAATCTCGAACATGTTTTATTCTTAAATTACAACTCAATGTGGGTTATGGATGGCGCTTTTTGAAAGACGAATTTAGACTACGTATGGATTCTTTGCCCGTGTGTATTCGGTCGATGTACGGATGATGAAAAAATGATTTAGACATCTATCCGTTCATTCTTACTATTGCTTAAAGATGAGATTATATGTCAGACACGTGAAAGAACGTTTATTTCTAACCATGTAAGAGCCTTTGTGGAAAATGAATTGAAAGGACCTTTCGAAATTGGATTTTAAAATGGTAAACAACATCTGATAACCTTCTCTTAAAGCGCAGCGCTTAGCGCAAAAAGGAGTTTTGGTTATTAAGGAATGAATCTTCCATCAATCCACTGCACAGTCAACAAAATCCCACGACTTAGAAAAACTTGAGGTAAAACCACCAAAGCGCAGAATTTGGGCAATTTTTAATCCAATTCTCAACTCCCAAGTGACCCAAAGATGAAGTTTAGGAAATGAGGCAAACCAAACCAGTCATTTTCTTGCCAAATTACTATCAGTTCCCCATCCATTAAAATAAGATTACTGCATGTCCTTCGCATGCAGTTCTTTTAGGACAGAAAGCAAAATGGAAATAGTATAATTTACAATAAATAGATCCATTTATGAAGAAAATCGATAGTATGACAAAATTCCCATAAGCAAAAGTAACTAGAACAAAAAGCAACTTCCCAAAAGTTAAATATCTCATGTGGTAATGCGAATAGTCTACAGTATGCCAAAACATTAATCTGGAAACGTTGTCAAATCGAACACTTGTTTACAAATCTCAAATTGATCTATTACAATGTTCAAATCGGTTCTAGGTGCTCCATGTAGTATCCATGAAAATTACGTCATAAGTCACACACGATATGATTTTGGATGACCTGTCACTTCTTATTCAATCGTCAACCAAGTACATGTACAATGCTACAGTGTATCACTCGTCGTTTTCTATGTATTTCAAATACTTACTTTTCCTTCACCCTGTACGTCCAAAAAACGTAGGCCTATCTCGCCATGTTTCTGCTGTAGCCAACAATTCACAATTTTCCAGTTTACGAAAGTTAAATGGCTGTAAGACACCAATAAACATAAGATCACAGATATAGTTTTCAAATAATGATATTGGTAATTTATTTAACTTATGTATCAAAGTTATATTTCAAATAGTCACACTTTTCCTTCACCCTGTATTTGCAAACAAATTCTTTCGACTGCAAGCCTACAATTTACAATTTTCCAGTTATTTAAACTCAATGGCTTTACTACACCAATAATCATCTGATCAAATCATCGAATTTTCATTGCCTCAACCTATTAAGCTAATGGTGTGAAATCATTGCAAGAATTCGATAAAAAGTCGAATTACTGGCGATTTCGTTATTTTTACATCAAAACCAACTGATTTTGCAGTTGCTAATGCTCCAATTTTTTATTTAGGTGCCAGCATTCCCCTTCCATTTGTTTACTGTAGTATGAAATGTATTAATTTCGAATCAAAATGCAATCGACGTTTTTCTCCCATTAAGTCATCCTGCGGGGACCTATTTGGTGAAAAGCGTGAAATGGGGCTATAAGTATTCAGCACACATATGTCACTTCATTTTTTCCCTCATCCCTATCTCTTCAACAAAATTGGTGCTTGCTATCAGCATTTTATAGGTCTATTTTCCGATACATCTTCTGGAGTATAATCAATCAAAAAGGCGTCGCTTATTAAATATATGGCGACACCTTGCAGTCTAGCGAAAATGCTAAAGGCGCATATATGAATACCATTTTGCCAATACGTTTGCAGTTATTTTCACCACATCAGCTCAGGTCCTCCATGTCGTTATCATCTCGAAAGAACACTTGAAATTGATGACACGGGCATTATAGCTTCGACCCATAAAGAGACAAGCCTACATGCATCTTACATTTTTTCAAACAATTAATAGATCCTGCATCTCAGGCCACCATTAACATACGAGAGAACATGAGACCTAAAATTGCAGCCATTTCGTTACAATTACACGGGAAATTCCAAGGTTTCCACAAGGTTTGCATTTCATCCTATAAATTAATGCAACCCATTCGCAAAATTAAATTTTACAAAAAGCTCACATGTCTCACATTTGAAAGAACTCAAACAAAAAATGGGAGCTGGTACACGTGCATAATGAAAAAATACAGGGTGGGCCAAAAAACTGAAATTTTAAAAGGTTAAAATACGATCTTTTAACCTTTGTTACATTGTTTTTAACTACACTACATTTCAGGGTATTACATACCATTTACAAATTATCTTGCAACTGCTGCTGGAAATCGAATATTGATTTATAATGGATATTTCAAGATGGAATCGAATTCTCCGTTCAGTTCAATGTAGATTCGATTCGTTGGTATCAACAAATCGAATTCAAATCCCATTGAAAGAAATGGAGACTGCTTAAGATCGATCTTATCACTTAAAACACGTTGTGCAAATGACCTTATGACCTGTAGACGAATATGAGAAAGTTCGTCTGCTTTGTCAGGGCAAATCGAATTCTCCATTGAAATAAATCGAGATTTCAATTTGAAATTGAAATATCCAATGTAACTCGAGTTTCGATCCCCAACCCAAGTTATAAGTTGATATGTAAAAGGCATGTTACACTCAAATGTGGTGTAGTTAAAAATAATTTTACGAAGATTTAAATATCTTATTTTAGCCTTTTAAAAGTTCCCGTTTCTTTGGCCCACCCTGAGCTTTAGATGTTACAATGTCATCTGTGCCGGCCATCGCGTTTATCAAACATCTGCATCAATACATCTATATGTGCATGCATATATCAACAATTTCAAATCCTCATGTAATAGGAAAAATGCCAGTGCCATCTGAGGCGGCCATCTTGTTTTGGAAAAATCTGCGTCAATCCAGCTGTAGCAACAATTTCAATTCAGTATGAACCAAGAATGTTTAAATTACTTTTAGAAATTACAAATGGTGCTACAGTAATCACCAAATCTGATGATTAAAAGCATAACATGCTGCCCAACCAGTCCAGAAAACTAATTGCAGATTAGTACAGATACTAGCACCAAACATCAATCTACAGAGGTACTATACGCCAACATCCTTGGAGAAATGATTGCAATCTCGACAGTAGTTCATCGTGCCCAAGAACTGAGCTGAAGGGTAAAGGACATTCAACAGTAGGCAATGAGAAGACTCGTGCTCCAAATGTTATATGGAGGACTAATCATTCTTCTCTATTACGAGCAGACATAAGCAATCATGATGTCGACTAACTGCTTGGCCGTTCAAGTCACCATCATCTGCAGACTATAAGGAAACGGTCGAAAATATTTCAATGAGGACGAGACCAATGACCACATTTGAGGCTTCTGGAAGAAAGTTGGAGTCTGCCAATATACTATCAAAGGCTGCAACGACATCTAGAGCAGTGCTGTGATTTCTAGGAAGTTTGGTTGATATATCTTTTGCAGACGATTGCAAATTCTACATACAGTCAACTACCACAAATGCGACAAAGAGGAAGAAAATGATTCAGAACCACCTTAATTGTGAAACTGCGTCTTACGTCAATGCCCCCGACATGTCCAACGAATGTTGGAGCAATAAATTGACAAGTATACATGAAGACTAAACTACTCCAAGTGAATTTACATGTAGTCTTTGACATGTTATGAGCTTGTCATTGACATTTTTATATGTAATATTGTCTGGAACTAATCTCGAGCATTCCACATAGTTAGCTACCATGTTTCAACTAGATTTTCGCCAAGCAACATTGTCCAAAACAAAGTTCGTGTATTCAACATATTCGTTGACATGTTTCGACAAGATTATCTCAAGTAACGGTCTAAAACAGAGCTTGACATGTTTCCGCAATATTTTCCTAAAATGACAGTCTAAAACAAAACATCAAGTTTCTGGAAGGTAACAATGTAAAACGAGGATTTACAAAGTTATTCATGTTTCAAAACGGTTTTCTCGATAATAACATTATATAAAACAAAGCTCGAGATGTTTCAATTTGATTTTATCCACAGGAATATTGTAAAACAAAGTTCGACATGTTTCAATTAGATTTTATCCACAGGAACATTGTAAAACAAAGCTTGATATGTCTTCCCGTAAATTTCCCAAAGTAACATTAATATCTAAAACAAAGCACGACATGTCTCGATAAGATTTTCTCCAAGTAGCATTGTTTAAAGCAAAGCTCGAGACATCCACATATTTTGCCGTCACGATTCAACACGAATTTCTCCAAGAAACATAGTTTGTAACAAAGTTGGACATGTTTTAACATGAAGTAACATTGTCTGCAACAGAGCTAGACATGTTTCCACACGACTTTCTTGCAGTAATATTGTCTAAAACCAAGCTCGCATATTTTACACTTTCGCTGGTAAGTTCCAACAAGATTTTCTCCACAGTAGCATTGTCTAAAACAAAGCTAGACCTGTTTCAACAAGATTTTCTCCAAGTAACATTGTCTGAAAAGACATTCCACATTTTCGTGCTCAAGCTTGACATGTTTTAACATGAATAACATGAAGTAACATTGTCTGCAACAGAGCTCGACATGCTTCCACATGATTTTCTCCAAGTAACATTGCCTAAATTGCTAATGTCTAAATGTCTCAAGCTCAATACATGAAGTAACATTGTCTGCAACAGAGCTCCACATGTCTCGACAAGCTCGTATGTGTCTCACTTTCGCTGGTACGTTTCAACAAGATTGTTTCCACAGTATCATTGTCTAAAACAAACCTCGACATGTTTCAGCAAGATTTTCTCCCAGTGACATTGTTTAAAATTTATTCCACAATTTCGTGCTCAAATTTTAACAGCAATTTTTCAAAATAACATTGTCTAAAACAGAGCTCGTGCATTCAGCACTTTGTCATGTTTCAGCCAGATTTCTTCAGTTTCAGAGTTCCAGAACTACGCATTGTCAATCTTGTTTCGGATAGGTCAACTTCATCCGGGGATCCATTTCAATTCCACAAGCTTGCTCTTGAGCGAGCCATTTCTTAAAAACGGAAGTTTGAATAAAAGCCTGAGACGCCGTCGGGCACTTCCTTGACCTTCCAGAAAGCGGCAAGAGCTCAAGATCCTTGAAGAAGAAATGATCTGCCGTCTTTTGGCAAACGAAATTCAATTTGTTTACATCTTGCACGTTTCCGATAATCCAGCGTTATACGACTAGGCTTTTTATAGCCACGAGTTCTTGTCGCTTTCTTGGCGTTTTTGCTCCATCAGGGCCTGGGGGCCAAAAATGGCGTTCACAACAAGACATTCGGCTTTCATCTATATGCCCCAAAAAGCGCCTTCGCAGTTTGTCGTATACTTCGATGTGTTGTTTGCGAGACTGTTCTCCCAAGTGAAACTCCCCATGGCCTGGGGCGCCATCCGTGTCATCTGCCATCGCCATGCTTCAGCGAATTCTTGGAGCTTTCCAAATTTTCATGGCAAAACCGCATAACGTGCCGTTCCGCAAGGGTATGCAGTGACAATTCGACAATGTTTACGCGTCGTATGATAGACACAATTTGCGCCAGGGGCGCTGGCTGATGCTGTCATAATGCAGTCAGGAATTTGCAGTTTGGGCTTGCGCAGTGCCTGGTTGTCAAGCATGACTAGAGGCACTGAAGAGATTCAGCAATGCCTTCTTGACCCTTCCACAAGTGCTGGTTGGGATTAGCTTGCTTTAATGGTGAAGACTGGCAACATATAAGGTAACATACAACGTCGGCCTAAAACATAGGAAGATTACTTAACTACCATTCCTACTAAACAATCATTCCCATTTATAACACTGACTTACATGTACCATGGTGATCTAATGACCAATGAGAGCATTCGTTTATCACCTCATTTCAGCAATCATAGAGGGTGTTGTGGCAGTCAACTACGTTTAATAAAACGTCATTATAGTCCTGTTTTATCATGTGTAGATGTCAACAGGAAAACAGATAAGGCATGTTTTAATGATGCTAGCAAGTCGGTTTGCCAGATCCAAAAAAAATGTATTGGACGAGGAAAGGGTGTCTATACTGGATTTTGTATTGCAAATTCCATGATTTTTCAATAACTTTAAACAGTTTTCAATGCCTCTTATAATATGGGACCATATAAGTTTGTCATCACAAAATAGCGATTTTTAGACACCTTCTCTTCCCTAATTGATCACCATTGGTCAAAAAAGTCGAATAAGCGAAATGTTTTGCGATAAAAACTGGATGACAATTAATGAATTTTAACCCAAATTTTTATTTTAGGAAATCAAAGGCAAAAATTCCACGATTAATGTTAATTTCATGGCTTTTCCATGATTTCCATGACCAGAATTTCATTTCATGACTTTTCCATGATTAGACCTGAAATTCATTTCATGACTTTTCCATGATTTCCATGACCTGATTTCATTTCTTGACTTTTCCATGATTTCCATCACATGAATTTCATTTCAAGACTTTTCCATGATTTCCATGACTGGTAGCCACCCTGGAAGACACCCAACTGTCTATATGCAAGGACCAATGTAAATATCTTGATAGTAAAGGGGCATGTTTTCGCTTTAACGTCAACCAATCATTTAACTAATCAATATTAGCATGTTCGATTTAATCGCCTATATACACTTAGCTTGTATTGCAAATGCAAGCCTTAATGGATGCCATTAAGTCAGCATTAGTAATTAATGTTTGTCATTTTGACGTTGATACCATTTAGTAAACAGTAAGAATTAGTGAGATAACATCGCACTCAATAAAGTAACCCTTGTTACCAATTTCAATTGCGACTTGTCACAGTAATCACCTTCAAAAGCATTCAGATTAGAAAGGAACATAGTTCTAGTGAACTCCTGACGCTATTCTTTGCTGTGATTGTGTACATTTCAAATTCTAACACATTTCATGTTTAGCATGTTAGTGCACTGTCTGTCATTTTTCAAACCAAAAGATACAACCAACACTAAGGGCTTAAGAGCCAAAAGAGGATCCACTGTTTTTTTCATAAATACATGTACTTACAGAACAGAACAAGTGCTTGTTTTGTGAATGAATAAAAGTCAGCCACGTGCTCCAGGGCGTTCTTCCCTGGAGAGCAAAAATTTAATCAAGAACAAAGTTCCCTTGCATCTCCAAACTTGTCAAATTCCTCATTAAGGCCTGCACGAATACGTTAATGTAAATAAAACCCTCGCAGGCTCCCAGAAGTTGGGAATGAGATGAAGAAAAAGAGCTAACAGACATCGAAACAGAACAGGCAGAATCAGCAAATATGAAAAGAGTTCCTGCAGAACAAGGTCGTTAAAATGCAAAAGCTTTGCAGCGACATAATGCGTTTTTGTCTCCAACGTTTTCCTTTCTTCTGGCTTCTCCAGAGAACTTGAGAAAGGCGAAAAAAACTGCAATCCATGTAGGCAAAGCTGCCAAAGGCAATCATATCTAGAAATAATGCATTCGTGTACATGCATTCGGGTAAAGTGGAACTGTTATAGCTGCCTGCATGTGCAAACAAAACTCCGTCATAATGAGATTTTGTGAGAGATTTCAGCTGTGTTTAGATGTTGACGAAACTTCTTTGGCCTCCCTAACGGCGTGGGCACGTACGAATGTAGATCCTCACACATCCTAACTGAGCCCTAAGGAACAGTAATTTTAAGTACCAATAGCGCAACAGCTCTCGTAAAATAACACTTCAAGAGCCTGGCTACTGACCCAACATGGGCAATTACTGCAACTGGAATGAATCGCATTTCAAAAAACTATTCAAAGTCATAACTAAACATTTGACAATTAATCGATGTTAATCTATTGTAGTATAACTATTTTAATAGTATCATATGTGACAATTAATGCTGAACTACGTTTTACAACTGAAATTTAACAATAGCAAATGCAACAATTATTGGATGTACATGTGTAAACACATTATGACTTTACCTTAATACTAACTAATGTGTAATAACGTGCGCTCACAAGTTTATTTTTGAAAACTTCGTTGCTAAGGATGATATGCTTGAATTATAATTTATTATCATTGAATAAACTATCTATTTAACTTGTTTCTTTTTATTTAAAAAAAATTCTATATTACGTCGTAATTCCTTGATTCCAGGATCACACACTCAATATTCCAGGCTCAAAAATTAATGTATCGATTATATAACCTTAACCCTCTGCTGTCTGCCTTGGAGTCCTGTTGAGCCCAAGAATGAGTTCAAAAACTTTCCAATTAAGTATTATTGATTGAAATTTCAGAACATTGTCATATTTATAAGAAATGCTGTTTTCGAAAAACGAAATTGGGATTGGCTATTGAATGAATTAATTATGGGTCAAAGCTATAGACCCAGGTGATAATCTGCGTCACAAATTTTAAAAAATCGTCTTTTTCTACCAAACTAATATTTTTCATGAACGAAACGTTTGATGGAAGCATGCCTACAGTTGTAGAATAAATGCATTTAGATAACCATTAGTTATGATATTTGTGCAGTCAGTGCAAAAAAAATTACATTCAAAAACTAGGATTGGTGGGTTTGGCGATCGACTGAATTAATTTGGGATAATCAAAATAGTTAATTTTTGAGGAAAGTAATTTTTGATGGATGATAAAAGCATTTGTCGTATGGCTTCATTTTCATCCAATATTTATCTGAAATATTTTTTTTTTGCATTTTACATAGCGTATTTGTTTACTATGGGAAAGTTGTGAATTCCATATACCCAATTGATTAGGGGCTAATTACCACCTCATTTCGCTGGTTATATCCATAAACCACATAGCATATCTGGGCTGAGTAGAATTATATTGGTTTGTCTGCATAGAGCGAATATGAATTATGAGGGGAAAAGGTCTGGTAAAAAATTACATTTAAGCAGAATTTAACTGGAAAGTAATCAAAAAATTCACCCATAAATCCTTTTGACGAACTCAATGCTACGCCAAACCAAGTTTTTGTCACTCCATTGCATTCAATAAATTGCAAACCGAAAACATGTCCGCAAAAACGATTCTAAATAATTATAAAAAATAAAATGTCTCGGATTTTATTAATGTCTGTGCGAAATATTAACTGCAAGAAAAGGAAACTTGAAATGAAACTGAGAAGAAACTGAAAGGGCTGAATACAAAACCGTGGTAATCCTATTTCACCCTTTTGAAATTTGATGGATAGATTTCAATTCGCAGCAGCATTCTATGCAGCATTAGATTTCTCATATAGAGTGTGATGAAGTAGTTTCTATTTCAAATCAGTTTTTAGACTTCACAGACCACACATAGTTGGATAATCCTTTCAGAAATAAAACCACATCCATCCCATCCGAATGAATTGCATCCTATGTAAGTTTGCTTAATTTGAACGTCACAATGCATGGTTCATACCAGAATTTGCAAGTCAATTTCCCTGACTTACCCTGCACAAATCTGATTAATTTTCCTGACTTTAAAAAAATGTCACTTTTAATTAAAAGTAACTATCCGCAACACTACAATTAACTATAATTTTTGTATTTTTCAGTTAAGATGAATAGCCAAATCTTCACTTGAATTTCCATGTGTTTTCCAGACACTTGGAAAATTTCCAGACAATTTCAAGAAACAACTTTTACAGATTTGATCCAAGCGAAATGATGGAATTAGCCCACAATTTTGTAAGAAGAAATAATGTTAATAATTACGAGACTGCCGGATGCGAAATTTTTGAAAAGTTACAAGAAATTTTGGCTTTTTAGTGTAATAATGCTAATAACGATGCGAACACTGGAGGTTGAAACTACTAGATCATAAACACTGCATTTTTGAGGACTTCTTCGAAATATTAAATTTTTTTTCATAATGACGGAATCGCCAAAGGCGAAATTTATTTTAACTAAAATAATACGTCTTAGGTGAATTTTTCATAAGAAAAATGAATGACAATGATAAAAAATAATGAAAACGTCGTAGGCGAAATTTTTAGAAAAAAGTAGAAGTAAGTCATTCTTGTAACACATTCAAAAACTATTTAAAACATGAAAGACTAACCTTTAAGGACTTATGAATGGTACAAGTACATGTAATATAGATTTCTTTACTCATCAACGAAATACTAATAATTCATCAACTTTTTCATAGTAGCAACAAAGGATTAAATGCCAATAATATCGATTTCAAGACTCTTCAGCACCACCTCCATTCACGATGAAGTTTCGAATGCAAATGGCTGCCACCCAACTCTGTGAATAGACACAAGCTGTCTGGAATATACTTAACACCTGCACTATCCCTAAAATATGCGAACGCACTTAAAACTGTCAAGCCCAAAACGAGTGAATGAAAAGTAGGTATCCGGACGCCAGCATATTGGTGTGACAGTGCTATATTTAACATGGCTGCCATGCGCAATATGTCAGCTCTGCAGTGTTCATATGTTGCATACCAAGAACAGTTGCTGTCAACACTGACATGACAAGAGTAAAGTGAATTTTAGATATGTCCTCTAGCCGCATATTTTTAGATAAACCCATGCCATTTCTCTTGCGGTTAAATAGAACTGGCAGCAGCAGGCTCATAAAATACCTGAACGGATGAGAATTATGCCAAGATGTGACTGGTGACATGTTGCTCACATGTTATGGACTATATGAAAAAGGATAAAGTAACATTTAGCATGCGGCTCAATATCATTCACAGAAAACAGTGACTATCTTCCATATTTGATAGGGATACTTCATTTCTATTAATATCAAATTCAACTCAGTACATGCAAGTGAATAACATGTTAAACACATGTTAGGTAAATTACACATGCCCTATCTTGCATTTCTTTATTTTGTAAATTTGTACCGTCATGGTTGCGTTTAAATATCCCCAGTTTACAGGTTGGCAAAGTCTAAGAACTATCTAAATGTGTAAATGTATACATGTATTATAATGCTAAACATTTGGCTCGCCTTGTATACCTGTAGTTCCACCAACTTTCGAAAATTAGACATGTGGATGAACAAGTCCTTTGAATGGAACATGGTAATGTATAATAAGCACGCTGAGAACATGTTCGAAGTGGTAACGATGTCTTTACATCGCAAAATTCGCCCACATTTTACCAAAATTGAAATAGTCATTGTTAATGTCTGCCCTGCAGCAGTTTAACGACTCAGACAATAGATGGCGACACTTGTTATCTCCAAATTTCTTCATACATTAGCATGCCAATGGTATCGCACATGTCCCTAGCATATGTCATGATGTCATGTCTACATATCTTTGTATCATCCAAATCGAATATTCTATAGATTAAACCCTGCTCCAAATGTTATGATGTCATGGCATATGTTATGATGTCATGTCTACATATCTTTGTATCATCCAAATCGAATACTCTATAGATTAAACCCTGCTCCAAATGTTATGATGTCATGGCATATGTTATGATGTCATGTTTACATATCTTTGTATCATCCAAATCGAATACTCTATAGATTAAACCCTGCTCCAAATGTCCACAAAATATTAATATTTCAACCTTACTTGTCTAGTATACAAGAGGCACATTTCCTATCTGTCATAATCTAACATAATCTAGCATAATCTAACAATCTAACCTAGTCTAGCCATGCAATTACTGCTTGCCTACAAGCCGTTAGGAGAAGCCCACTTTCTCATGGTGCCTATGGCGGAGCAGGGTCTAATAAGTAGTAGTCGCCAAATCCACCAAATGCTACCTAGTGTTCTAACTATCTTACTGATGGGTATGGTTGTGAGTAATTTGGTTACCATTCAGTGTACTAGTTTACAACCATATCGCAATTTTGGCATAGAAAACAGCTTATTTCGTTATTTCAGAAGAACCAATAATGGTTGAGTTATAAAATCTTTATTCCTTGGTAAACCGCACATACTGATCTTAAGATTAGCGCCATATACCAAATGGCTGGCAAAGACATTATCCGATCTGTGACCTGGCTCCGCAGCTTTCTCCAGGGTCCAAAGGATTTTAATGCTTGAACAGAAGGCTCGAAAACAAAACAAGTCGCGTTTAGAGCTAATATAAGAGGTATTTAAATTCATGAGAAGATGTTGAAAAATGATAAAGTCAGTGCGCCAGAATCACGGCTGAACGTTATTTTGCAGTTGGGCTTAGCGATGTAATATCCATGCAAATGCATGCCCTTATAGAGATGCTGTGATATGATGCATGCAGCTCATATTTTATGCAATAGACCAATGAGTCAACTACCTGTACACATACAGTACGTGTACATATACAGTGAATATGCAGTATATTGGTCCAAGCTAGAACAGTGCAAAATTCACTATCAATAGCATACAGAACGACGTACCAAGTTACTCTTGTCTGTTTAAAGTCGTTAAAGACAACGTACAGGACGAAATTCAAGAATGTAAGCCCTTAAACTGATTGAGAAAATTGATCCACTGTTTATGTAATGAAATCATTTACTGATAATATTCGAATTAATGCGCACAAGTTCGCATAAGCACTAGATTGTCATGAGATGTCATTTTCGTTGACATTCGATTGGCATTTTAGACAATCTTATCCAATAATGCATAATGCAAGGGGAATGCAGGCCATAACTGCATACCTTGGAACATAAGTATGGTTTAAATGCCTATGGTGGCTTAGTTATATAAACATAAAAACATTTACCATAATTTGGTTCATTTTAACAATGTTGTAGCATGTTAGCTTAGGGTACTGGGACGTTCAACTATTATGTCATCATCCAAGGAGTTGTTGTCCAAATGATGAGTCATTTCCTGAAAAACTGACAGAATATGCATGGCTACTGTTAATTTGCCTACGTATTTGTCTTGCTTGGAATTTCCCGTACTCCTGTAGTGGAATTCTCAGCAGTAGTGATCAATTTTATGTTTTCTTGTTATCACATTATTTAAATTGTGTAATTATAATGATATCGGTACTAACAAGTTCATGATGAACTTGGGGAAGTTACTTTCGGAAAAAGTCTTACATCGCCAAAAAAATATAATTTTGGGACAAATTTCTCCATTTCCGATCAATAATGTACGATAATATGTGAGAAATTCTTCATTTTTTTATAGACATTTCACACAATCGTAATTTTTTTTCAAAAAATGTGCTGACACAAGAGGAAATTGGTATGAAGTCACAATCTTATGATGACAATATTTTAACCCTCCTATTGTTCCTCCATTAACGAAATACTTCAAAATGGCAAAATGCATTAGCTCTGCTTTGAAATTTAGTAAGTTAAAAAGTGCAATTCTGAAGCCTGGTACCCACCTAAAAACATTTTGCGAAAACATGTTACTCGGGAAACATGACTCAGCGAAAATATTTCCAAGAACGAATTTGCGGAAACATGTTTTCCAAAATAGTGTTCACTTTAGCAGCAAACAAAGAAAATAATTGCAGAAACAGTCTTTCTGCAAACATGATTCCAAAAATTAGTTTCGCGTGCCTGAAATGTGGAAACATTTTGAGGAAATGTGTTCTTCAAACCATGTTTCTAGGACATGTTTGCCAGGTGTGGACAAGGCTTAAGAACACAGTTTCAGGTGCCGAAGCAAGAACTACACTGTATGCAATCCTCATCTATGCAAATGAACAATTCAATTAAATCGCATAACATGTTGTTTACATAAAAATATACGAACATCAACCTCAAAAAACAAATTTTACGTTTGAACAACAAATTAACCCGTCACCATCAGTCATTTCTGTAAAATATCCAGCTATTTTGGCTTATTCAGCGTATTACACCTAAAAACATTTGGCGAAAACATGTTTCTCGGGAATCATGACAGCGAAAACATTTTCAAAACCGATTTTGCGGAAACTTGTTTCCACGAACATGGTGTCCACATTACCAGCAAACAAAGAAAATAAATGCAGAAATAGCAAACATGTTTCCACGAATTTGTTTCACGTGCTAAAAATCTGGAAACATTTTGAGGAAACGTGTTCCACAAAAAATTTCCAGGAGATTTTTGCCGGATGTGAACAAGGTTTAACACAAACAATTTCCCAGCCTCCCTAAATAATTTTATCTTAATATCCCTGGCCAGTCAGGGTGTGACCCAGGTCACTGCAGTAACCACCACATAAATAACATGCAGCAGATCGGATTATTGAATAACAGAAAATTAGCATAATCGTGCTATAGTAAATGGGGCTTTAGCGTAAAAGCTGAAAGGATATTTAAAAGGCCGAATAAAAATAGTCTTCATGGACTGGCACAGGCCTAAGGGGGCCGAACCCGAGGGTGGGAACCATGGCTTGTGCCAAGAACAAATGCAACGAAACCCACCCTTTGCTTTCCTTTTCCGTCCAACTGTCAAAAGCAGAAAACTGTCCTTTCTTCCATTCAATTTTACAACCACAATGGTGGTCTCTTGCACAGAACGGTTCCCTGCCGCAAGCCCTTGTCTCAGAAACAAGAGATTTCCACTAAAAATGGTGGGTTCCAAATAATTATTTTATCGAAACAAAAGCAGCTTCACGTCTGGGAATAGGGGCGCCACCATCTCAAGAACTACGAGTTCTTCAATACGAACCAAAGCAGACCTTCCACGGTCAATATTACTGATTGATAACACTGAACTGGTATCAGTAAGGACCTCCAAATCAATTGTCTGTCAGCAAATTAAGCAATGGCATGGAGGGGATGAAAATATCAAATCAATTCAACTCCGTACACTACTGTCAACAAATTAAGCCAAGACATGGAGAGGATGAAAAATATGAGAACATCAAGTACATTATATGATGAGTACGTTGTGTAAGACAACAGTACCACAGATCATGCTAAAGAGAGTGTTTGGCTGGAATATTGGCATGTTAAACATTAATTTCGCATTGTAGAACTTTAATATGGTAATAATTCACAAATATCAGAGTTTTCACAAACATCAAGTATGTGATGGTTTCGTAGGTGCAGGACACAAACGGACCATTAATCTTGATGATGAGCTTGCTTAGCTGTCATTTTAGCATAGACATCATTAACTTCTCATTGGATAACGGTAATTTGACAATAATTCAAAAATTATCAGTTTTGTGTGATATCTGACGAAATGTTTGTTGTTGTCCATAGCGTTGGGGCGAGAGAGGTGCGTAGTGCAATACTGACCATAATACGGACGAGTGTCCTCAAAATTGTCAGTAATATTGGCAATATCACACTTAGTTCGAAAATCAAAAAATTCCATATGTGCAATGTTTATCCATCAAAACTGCTCTCACATGATCAGCATTACTGTCGGTGATACAGGTGCATGACATTAATAGCATGCAACTATTTTTGCGACCATACACGATTTGTACTATTGTCTGTCAGTATTGCTGCTTAGTACCACCGTGGGTCTCCAAATTAATTCAGCTCAGTACACTACTGTTAGCAAATTAAGCCATGGCCTGGAAGGGATGAAAATATGAAATCATCGAGTATGTGATGATTTCGTGGTGCAAGATATAAATGTACCACAGATCATAATGTAAAACAATGTATCATTGCCGAGCATTAATTTGGCCATAATTCAAAAATTATCAGCTTCGTATGATATCTGACTTAATATGTGCTGCTGCAGGTGCGTCGTTCATAGCTGCTAGGGCAATACTGACCATAATACTGACAAGCGTCCAGGCACGGTGAATAACACTGCCTATATCATACTACTTATGAACGAAAATCAAACAATTCAGATATGAAATGCCAATTCATCAGCACTGTCCGTCCTAACACGACCAGTAGTGCTGTCGGTGACAATTATCAAAAATCATTGACCATGTAAGGATCGGTCAAGCTGTTTTTCAAATTAGCAATTGTGTTTTTCATGAGAGTTAGGTTTATAATAAGCAATCAAATAATACAACTTTAGCAAATAAGCAACTTTAAAAACCACTAACAAACTTAATATTATTGAATTTGTCACACCTAAGTCATTTCATATCACGTAAGGGTCGAGGTACTGTAGCAACTACACGTACATGTACATGAACATCCTTTTCCAATATGTAATAAATCCCATTGTTTTCGTTACTATCATATACCCAACTTGGATTTTCGTAGAATTTTCTTCTTTACCGAAATACAATACCTCACTCACGATTTCATTCAAAATTCAGAATAACTAAATTTAAAGATAACGAGGGGATAAAATGCAGCAAAATTTCATTTATTTAGAAATTCATATTTCAAGCAGTGGTACAATGTCCTCCTCCATGCTAGAAAGTTGGATCTATTTTTCCATCAAAAAATGTTTATTTCACGTCATTCAAACAAAGGAAAAGCAGCGCATAAACAACCAGATAACCACAGGGACTAGCGCATAACAGAACTGTAACCGGCTTTGTATCCATAGAGAAATCACTTTTTTTCTGAAGAAAACATTATTGGATACAACGATCCGTGCGTTTCTAGTTCAATCTTAAGGCGATCCAAACAGGATCTTGCGAACAAGGTTGTTTATTTATGGATTACTAAATAAAAGATGGCGGCCATATCAGCGCTCGCAGGTTTATCTATTATCTATTTTCTTGGAAAAAACCCGAAAAACATAAGCAACCATTTCGCACCATGATTCCAAGAAAGCAACTATTCTCATTTCCCTCCTGTAGGCCAAGAAAGGTACCAGAAATTCCACGTTTAGTCACCTCCCTGCATGGGGCCTTCTTGCAATATGCAACCAATGCAAGTACATGGAAGTTGTAGTCACAAATAAGTTTAAAATATTTTGCGCTTGTATGGGTTGGCTTTCGCAATGCAAGCCCCACTTGTAAAAATTTCGAAAGATTTCGTTTCATAAACATTTTCAGCAAACATACTCGCAGATTGGAGCATTTGTTCATGGGAATGACAAGTTACACAATTCGCACAAGTGCAGAAAACTCAGTTTGTTCCTTATCATCAGTGTCCATCATTCCATACATTATTCATCATCTCGTACTTACAAGTAGCTAATAATTGTCAGACTATTTCAAAACCAAGAAAGTGAACATTTATGCCAAACCACCAGGAAAAAAAAGATTGCGATAAAAGTATTTGGACACATGCATTTTGTCCATGACACGAAACCCCAACAGTTTGGATCAAATATGGGGACCAGAGTCAATGGGCTATATCCAATGAAGAATGCACAACCCAGTGTAATTCGTATACCAACATTTACACAAACCATTTCCATGACTTTCCCTGACCAACCCAGGAATATTTCCATGGCAAAATTAAATGTGTGCAAAACTACACATTCAAACAGGGTCGGCTTTCGATCCTGGGAACATGGGGCACTTAGGTTAGGCACCTGTACTTTTCTTTAAAAAAAATAGCCTATTTACCAATATTTACAGTTTATTAAGGGAACTATAATAAAAAAAATTGAAAGGGCATTGTTAACCTCTGTCCATGCAAAATTAATCAAGTGCCAACCTGCATGACTTTCCCTGACTAGCCAACAGCAAAACAGAATTTTCCTGCGACCTTCCCTGACCAATTTATCATTCGATCTTCCATGACCTACGAACCATCAAGCGAATTATTCAATTCTAGAAATCAGACTTTTTCATTTCTAACTTTAAAAATGTCTGTACTTAAAATACTGTATACTGTACATTAAAAAAGGACAAGATTAATACATTGGAGGCGTGGGGCACTTATACATATACTTTCCCAAGAAATATATTTAGTGGCATTTACTTATTCCTGACTTTCCAGCTAATTCTAATAATTATACCATTTTTCATCTTTACCACATGACCATCTTACGAAAAAAGACCTTTGAACTTTTTTCAAATTGTACATGAATACAGTAATTTTAAATTAACCTAAGCCGAACCAAATGCGTTTTCGGAGATTAAATTTGTCTACAATTCGTTCAACGAAGTTCAAAATCGGTTGATTCTGCCCCTAAATTGCGCATTTCAAATAAAATCGATTGCCATTTTAAGGTCAGCATCCCAGATATGCTTGGCCCATTATGGATTAAATCAAGCGTTTATCCCTTTATGCGGACCCCCATTCTGCCTATAATTTATGCAATCAGGCGGGTTGCATCGGATTTCTTCCTTCAGGTCATGTAGCCATTAATATTTCATGAATGCATAAATTTGCAAAAACACTTCACTTGGCCGGAATTAATTAATAGCGAAATGCGATGCGCAACTTCAATTGAATAAATATCCGGAAAACATGAAAGTGAATCCGGATAGGAAAAAACGGGCAAAATTCGCAAAATCCGATGATGACATGCTAACCAGCTAAGCTGCATAATTTGCATGAATTACTTATGATATACTGGATTTGCCTTGCAGGCAATGCGCCATTAAGTGAGTGATATTTATTTACATCAATAAGATCAAAAGCAACAGTACGCTCATTTGCACGCCTGATAATCCGGAATTTTTCATTTTCATAATCAGTTCGATAAGCCTGCTAAGAGGCTAGGGCATCAGAAAGGTCACTAAATTGGGATAGGCCTACCTGGATTAGTGAGTGAATTAAAAAAAGATTGATTAGTTTTTAGACATTAATGCCAATGCAACTCATAAGATTGTACTGTATAATAGAAGCAATAATTCGAATCAATCTTTGGGAAATATTGATGCTTAAATTTTACCGCTTACATGGGTCTTCCAGAGATGAAATTTTCAAATTCACTGACTTTCCCTAACGTTTTCAAGTTTTAAAACAGATTTCCCTGACCACTCTGACCAATGAAAATGCAAAAAACATGTCATATGCCAATGTAAGGAATGTTATTCTGTACATGTACAGTATATTTATTGCATTTTTACATAAAAAACAGGAGATAGAACACTTGATACACTGTAGGCCTATGCCTTTGTAAAAAGAAAAACATATTTCATTGCAATTTCTTCAGAGAACTGCTTGTCATTTCTTGATTTTATGTTAACCAATAACTACAGTAGCTATAGGCATATAAAATGTATTCTTGTTTTGTTGGATTTCCAAATTCAGGGAATTTCCAGGAATTTTTCAAAGTACACCCATTTTCTCTAACGTTTCCTTATTTTTCCAGGTCGTTCCAATTTTCCTGACCATTCCAGGTTTTCCAGGCCTGGTGGAACCCTGGAATACTAAGGTGAGCGAATATGCATGTCCACCCACATCAAACTAACTTGCATTGTAGGTCAATTTTGCTTTTGTTTACTATACAAAACTCAAAAAAATGTAATAAAAATTAGCAGAAAAAGTTGCAACGTGCATTATAAATTCAGGCACTAACACCATTCGTGTAGAATTACCTTAATGAATAAATATTTTATTAAATACATGTACATGTACGTGTAAAACATGTCTTTTGAGCAGTAATTTTGCCACCTCAGAGGTCAATTCTAGGTCAACGGAGATTAATCATAGTAAAGAAAAATGTGCTGATCACCATTGATACTAGTAGTCAGATTTTAAACTTGGAAATGAACAGGCCCATTCGATTGAATTCACGTATTTATTAAGGGAAAAATTATTTTGAAACTAAGGGAAATGATGAAAATAAAGTGCTCATTATCGATTTCCGCCTGCAGATGCAGCAATAGCTAAGTAAATATAAACAATTTTTGTTCAACGATATTTTTTCATTTTTTAAGCTTTCCCTTCGGTTGAGTCATCTACCCAGGTCGTTCAGTGCAAATGAAAAATATAACCAACACTTGACTAATCGTTATTTATTTTTCGGGTGATATGCGATGCCTGTATATACATGTACATGTATTTGTTGGAAGAAATGGGAAATAAAGGGAAAAAATGAATACGAGTATTATTTTCATGGTTTCTCTATTGCGCAGCTCAGCTATGCGGTTTTCAGTCATGTTGGGAAATTTCAGATACGCCTATTCGTGTTTTGCATTTTTTTCGAATTTCTTTTGCGAAATTAAAAACCAAGTGAGGATCCTCGTAGAGTCGTTATAAAGAAAATTGAAAAATGCGCCCCTACGACCGAGTACGAGTGCAAAAAATTTCATCAAATATGGAATTTGCTTTATACCTTTTCAGTTTGGAAAGCTGGATGATCATAGGGCCTACAGCCTACTTGTACGTTAAAAAACATGTGAAGACAAGCAAAATTGTTTACAAAAATGGAAGTTCAAAGGCAGGCTATGGGATTAAATTATTCTGGGAAGTTTGGGGGTACGAATGAAGGATCTAAATAGTCGACATACAAGGCAAGAAATGAGATTCAGCTTTCCAAGACATTTAGAACTATTAATTTGGGGTTTTACTTCACTAATAAATATGAAAATGCATGATATTGCAGATAATACTTTAATTAAAGGGGGGGGGGGGCTGGGCACTGGAACTTCAAATTACTATGAAATTCAATAGTCAGCCATATTAGCCGAATACTGGATAAATGTACTAGTCGTTTATTTTCATAGAAAAAGCCATAGCCTTTTTGGCATATACTGAATGTATAAATGATGCCCTAAATATTTTATATGCATGTTGACACGATTTTACAGGAAAAATAACATACCACAAGCATTATGTGATGCTTTAGCACTGACATGGGCAAAATTTCCATGCAGTTCACCTAGCAAACAAGCAGCCATGAAAGCGTTTCATTTAGAACGTCCCATCACCTAACGTTCCATCTGGAATCATCACTAGAACGATTGTTCAGGATATATAGTTTTAAATTAAATGCCAACCCTCCCTTCAACTCTTATTTCAACCCAATGAGGTTACACTTTTCAGTTAACATTGCAACAAGCAACCACGGAAATGCTTCGTTTAGAACGTTCCATCACATAACATTACATTTAGAATCATCACTTGGCTCAGGATTGTTTTAAATTAAAGGCCACACCTCCCTTTACCACCTCTTATTTCCACCCCATGATTTTGCATTTCTAAGTTGACATTTCATCAAGCAACCATGAAAATGTTTCGTTTAGAACGTCCCATAACGAAACCACACATTTGGAATCATCACTAGAACGATTGTTCAGGATCGTTTTACTTTTAAATGCCAAACCTCCCTCTTACTGTGATTTCAAAGCACTAATGTTGAACTTTTCAGTTAACATTCCAACAAGCAACTATGGAACGCTTCGTTTAGAACCTTTCATCGCTACACGTTCCCTTGGTTCAGGATAGTTTTAAATTAAATGCCAAGTCTCGCATTATACCACGTTACGTGCATCAGGTTGCACTGTTTATTGCATCGTCCATTAGGTTAACATTCCAAAAACAAGCAACCATGAAAATACTTCGTTTAGAACGTCCCATCACCAGACGTTCCATTTAGAATCATCAGAGCCAGAGAGTCGACATCGAAACATTTTTCACATATACGTTAGCATTCATTTCCTGCATTGCAAGACGGTCCTTAAGAACAGAATTTCGACCACGTTTATAACGTTCTATTACGTAACGTTCCATTCCGCAGGTGTCATCACTAGAACATGAATTACCTGAGCCTGATTACTGCTATTATTAAAACACTGACAGTAAGTTATCCGAAAATTTGGATAATCATCAGTAATGCGAATGATACATCAATCCATCAGTAATGCACCAATTATACGATCAGAATTACGTCCAGTATTTGTTGAAATTTACAGTAATAATGCTCGTGAAGGGTCTCCAAGAGGTTGTCAGAGCCTGATTAATGTCATTATGTGTTACTGTCATAATTACAATACTGACAGTAAGATATCAGAAAATTGGGATAATCGACAGTAATGCGAATGAAACCTCAATCCACCAGTACTGCGCCTATCACAAGATCAATATTACGGCCAGTATTTCGATGACCTTCGACCTCGGAAATACTTCGTTTATAACGTTCCATTTGGTAGGTATCATCACCAGAACATGCAGTATCAAAGCCCGATTACTGTCATTATTGCAATACCGGCAGTACGTTATCCGAAAATTCGGATAATCATCAGTAAAAAGAATGAAACGTCATTCCATCAGTACTGCACTGATTACATGATCAGTATTACTGTCAATATTCGTTGAAATTGACAACGATTCTTCGCAAATTCTTCGCACATTGCATTTCCTGCATTGCTGGAAAGCCCCAATGGTCCGAATTTCGCTGACCTTCGACCTCGTTCGACAATCATGTGAATCGTTCTAGAACGGCTTGAGGAACCCAACGAATGCTTCTCAGGCCTCCGTAGCGTCGCCAGCATCCCATTAAAGGGAAGCTGCGACGCTAGAAAACTCTTCAAACCCGCTGAAATTTGCCCAAAACCCCGAAAATGTCTCGAAAATCTGCCTACCTGTTCCTCCTCCGAGCCGGGCGACGACGGCAAGTAATCCCGCGAGGAACGTCCACCTCCCTCCCGCTGAGATTTTCATACTTCGGACGGTCCAGTTATCGAAGCACAAGCATTGAATTGGGGGGGTGCAGGCGGCCACCTCCCGGAAATCCGGCCGAAACGGAAGGTAATCCCTCAGCGGAAGCCAAGAATCATCCGCGATAATCCTGAATCCGACGGCGGCAACGAGTGGGTTGAACAGCAGCTGCGAAAACTCCGAAAAACTGTCACCGAATCGTCGATAAGATCCGAATCCTGTTGGGAAAATCTCCGAATGGGCCAGGGGCCTCAGATGACATCGTAGCGTGCGATGCCTGGCGAGGCTGAGAGCGCACTGACGCCGGCCTGCATGGCGGGAGGAGCCGACGGATCACGTGCTGGCGCCGAGGATGACGGGAGGAAGCGTAGAGGAGAAGACGAGAAGCGGAGCGATGCAAAGCGGTCGAAGGTCGGCCCTGTCTAACGACGGCAGACCGCCGCTACCGTTCCCCGCGCGCTACCGAGCGGAAGGCGGGGAGGCCAACGCCATCCGCCGGCCGCGTTCGAAGCTACGCGATCGGGCGCGGAAGTTTCGAAAACGGAGCATCGTGACCTAGAGAACGAAATTCGTAACAGATTAAACAGAGCAATAGGGGGTTTCAATCCTAAAAAAAAATAGACGGAGAAATTTTGTACGAAATTAAATAAATACGAAAACGAAATCACATACAGTTAGGGAAATTTCGTACGAAAATACCCCATCCAAATCAGTAATAAAGATGTGTGACCATGCATATAGTTCTGCTATATCCCTATTAGTCCCTATTGGCAAAGAATAACCATCAATAGGGATTTATTTTACGAAAGACCCCATTGCAGTGATCGCAATGTTTTCTACGCGTGCGCACCTTTTTTTCGATTATTTCGTGTGAGTACACATTTCGCACGAAATCATGGCATAGATTTCGAACGAAATGTGTAGTTTTCTTAACATTTCGCCGAAAACACAATTTTGGCACAGGAAAAAGGTAACATTTCGTACGAAATTTCTCTGTCTATTATAAAAGGTTTAACCGAAAAAACGTAGTTTTTTGGGATGCCTTATTGTGTTATCCTATAGCCAGGTACACACCTAAAAACATTTTGCGAAAGCATGTTTCTCGGGGAACAGGACTCGGCGAACATGTTTCCACAAACATAGTGTCCACAACTCTACATTATTGGCAAACACAGAAAATGTTTGCGGAAACTGCCTTTTTCTGCAAACATGTTTCACATGCTAGAAATGTTGAAAGATTTTGAAGAAACATGTTCCACAACCCATGTTTTCAGGCTTAACGGACCTCACCTAATCTTGCCTAAAAATGTAATTTCTTTATTTCACCGGCCCCAACCGCAGACAATCACTGCCAGCCTACGAGCCGTTAGGAGAAGCCCGCTTTCTCATAACGACTATGCTGGAGTAGGACAGCAGCAGGGCAGATTCCGAAGTAACAGACAAAATAACATTTCATGCAAATCTTTGCAATTCGAAGATATCTACTGTTTCCAAATCAGACTATTCACATCCTGAAGAGCGTAAAAAATCCTTACGTGCGTGAATTGGAACTACGAATGCTGGCAAAACCATGAGCACTTGAAAGGCCACGAATTCTGTCGGGTGCATGGCAGAAGCAGAAAATGCTGTCGGCTGCTTGTAGTAGTGGTGCCACTTGTGAAAGTTTTTGTACAGGACCGGTATGTGCATTAGACGGTGGAAGTAATAGGCAGCCGCGTCCTAACGATATTATTGAAATGCAAGTTTTAATTAAGCTCTGATGCCTTAAACTTAAGCATAACAGGCGTAAGGTGGATTACCTGGTAAAGGAAGTGAATAGGAATGGACAGTAGCAACCATGCCCAACCATATTCATCTGGCTGAAAGTAGATTTTGGAGGTACCGCCGTTGTAGATGTAACAGGCTAGGGTGCCGAACAGAAGCCCACCTAAGTTTTGGGAAACAACAAGGAAATCCGTTACAGATATGCTATACAACACAATATTTCAACCCTACTTGTCTAAAATACAAGAATGACACTTGTCCTAACTGTTGCAATTTAATCAACTCGTTTTTTTCTGGTTTTCCTTTTTCTTTTCTTTTTTGTGGATAACCTAACCTAAACTAACCTAGAAACATAATTTTTTTATTTAGCTGCCCACTGCCAGCCTATGAGCCTTTAGGAGAAGCCCACTTTCCTATTGCATGTGTACATGTATATGGAGAACAGGGTATAATGTGTGGAACAGCCAACGGTTTAAATACTTTGTTCTGTTCACCTATAATGTTTACAAAAGTAAGTCTATTCCGTTAGTTAAAAAGAAAAAACTAATTCAATTTGTTTAATGAGCAAACATTCAGAACAAATCAGTTTTGATGAAAAATGTTGCAAGAATGTAACCAAAAGTTGCCTTACGAAGCTTTTGCTCTTGCATGCATTTTTGCCCACTGGCCTACTTCGAACCTTCGGACCCTTCACGATTATTGTTATTGTCAATTTTAATACTGGCAGTAAGTGGGACCCAATACGGTTCTGTAAAATACCGTATAATGGGCGCAGTGCCGATAGATTGATGTGCCTTTCTCTTTGCTGACCAGTATCCGAATTTACGGATAACTTACTATCAGTATCCGAATAACGACAATAACATTTAGCATTGCAGGAGCAGTTTAAAACTTTTGCTTAAACTTTAGTCGGGTTTTTCTAATACGTATTCGATTTTTCCACCTATCCTAACCATTAAACTAAATAATAAACCTAAATTAACATATGTTTCCACGGCATTGTTTTGCTCTTTGATCCGTAAAGTTTCTGAATAGTTTTACTGTCTTGATAATCACTTGCTAATCAGTAAGTTAATATGTAGCGATTACAGTGCTGTCAGTGCAATTCAATTCAATTCAATTCAACTCAGTACCCTACAGTCAGCAAATAAATGCCAAGTGGTAGGGGGGTCGTACCCA
>JAQGAF010001902.1:0-26638 GCA_034687865.1 Kryphioiulus occultus
ACCATTTATTTGGAGATTTATTCCACAGCACGAGATCTGCCCCCATTGATTTGCAATGCTTCACGTGACGTCACACGTTTTCGTCACGTCCACGTTTATACGCGACTTTTGGAGCTCACACTCTAATGTGAAGATCAAACTCTATTTACCGTAAACGCGAACGTGGATAACGTCACCAGGCACGTGACCGTTCATCCGCGTTCAACTCGCACTGCATGGCGTTGCGTCATCACGAGACACGTGACTGTTCATCCGCTATGCTTCACGTGAAGTCGCACTGCATGGCGTTGCGTCCTTGTTTGACTAGTAGCTGAAATCACCTAAAGTCGTGGTCGTTTGAAAATTTACCGTTGGCTTGGGCCGTTGTACCATGGGCTGTTCTTAATTAAAGTAAGCGTCTGAAAGGAATTACGTCATTGTGACGTGTCACTGGAACAATGGATGACGCTTCAAACACAGTGTTGTCAGTCAACTTTTCCACGTAATCGCTGTTCGAACTCCACTTTTGTGGAACGCCATTTTTTAAACTCTTTAGCCGAATTTGATTCTACGTGTGGCCATGTCAATTTTCTTCTCGTTGCTCATGCGTAAGGTAGGTTTTATTTCAGCTATCTAATCGTCAGCATGTAAACGTAGAGTAAGTCTGAAAATGCAGTGCCAGCTAGAACATAGCGGGGTAAACCTGCCAGAAAATGGCGTCAAACTGGGGGCATTGGGCTCTATGGAGTATCGGTGAAAACTCCATTTAAAAAACGACCCTTAGAATAACTGACATTTAATTAATGCTACAGGAAACTAGGAATATTTCTGGCATTTATAAGCGAATCTTTATCCACTATTGTGATGCAGGGATTTACAACCAATGCTTAGCAGGAAAGGTTACCCACAGAGTTGTCCGCCATGACTTTGAATGGCTATATAAGCCGTACCTGAAGCCTCTTTGGTTGTACTAGCTTAGGCAGTATGTCCGGGATTCGGACCCCGGGGCATACTACCTAGGCAAGTATGGCAGTAGGCTACTGTCAATGGAAGGCTTCCCCAAATGCGAATATTTGTACGCAATTTACACGTACAAACTAAATACTTGCTAAGGCAGTGTATATAGACCGAAGCAAGTATCCACAAAAATTTTCACGAATTTTCCAAATTTTTGTTGTTGTAACCATTAATGAATTGAATTGAGCCTCATTGAATGGATACATAATCCGACCGATTTCGACTAATTTTGGGCTTCGTGCATTATAGTGTACAGGGTGTTCTGTTTAGTCAGTGCCCAACGAAGTAAAATTATATCTTTAATACGGTAAGAGACACAATGATAGTTCTTGAAGGTAACATTTAGAGTCGACCACGGGCTATCCGGAAACCATATTTTCCTTGACCTTGAATGTCCCGTTCAAGGTCATACTCGTGTCCGTTCCGTGTTTTTTTGCAAATATCTCAATAACCGCTGCAGATAGGATCCTAGTGTGAATTAGAAAGTTGTAGAGCGATGCCTAATTAGTCTAATTAAGTTTGTTTCAACATTTTTTGAAGGAGTCACAGAGAGCTTGAATTTTTTTCCGCTCGCTTTTTTCCTGCTGCTAATCAAGTTTTGAAAACTACTTTATCAAATCAGATGCCTCGATGTCATTTAAAAAAATTTCAAATAAGTCCATTAGATGAACAACAAGTAATTTGTAATACGTCTAGGAAATCCAATTACAAATCCGGTCAGTCCATTCATGCTTCTCAATTTTCAAAAAATTATTTCTTTTTCTTCTTCCCACTTTATTTTTACTATCCACCATCAGAATCATTCATCTCTTAATTCCCTTTCTTGTGACAATATTTACATACAATATTTAAAAACGATAATTAATCGCCTAATTAGTTTCTCGTCTTTTCTTTTAATATTTACAATTGCACAGATGTGCAATTTAAAATTTCGAGAGATTGAAGACTGATTGATAAGCCACGTCACACGGTAATTTTGCGTTACTTAATCCCTTTCCAAACGTACATGTACTGTATCTACTGTAGATCCAACCTCCAAGTTGGGCTACGGCTGTCCATATCATAGCATTTCTATCAAAGGTTCGCATTTTTACCTCTCAATCAATTTAGTCGAATTGGACACTACTGTACACCCCCTTCAAGTATATGCAAGAGTTTCACAAAATATTGGAAATACTTGTTGCAGACACATATACATGTATAAGTATTCTTTATAAATTTTACTCTCCAAAAGCGACCGAGTGCTGGATATACTACGGTATATTCCATTTTCCAACCTCTTCCTGACCTAATCTAACCAAAAAATGTAATTTCTTTATTTTTCCTGACCCGACTGCAGGCAATCAATGCGAGCCTAGGAACCGTTAGGAGAAGCCCACTTTGTCAAGTGCCTGTACTCGAGCAGATCAACGGCAGGGCATAGACCGTAGTATAGCCCAAATTGCCTTCTACTTGCCATTACTTATACTTCAGTTGATGAATATTTTGTTTGGGCAAGTTTTTCTGGCCAGCACCGACCAGTGGTCAACTGATAATGATGGAAGCACGTTGTTTGACAAATTTCCCAATTTGGAAACTTTAAAGTCTTACTTATGTTATCACAAAATCGTGATTTTCAGAATTCTCTTGTGTCAACAATCATCAACATTTTACACCCCACAGTTATGACATCATAATTTACATAACTCAGATCAAAAAATATGGAACTGCAGCAACTTTTCATGGTCCAGAACTGCAATGAACCCCCAGAAGACCCGAAGATGTCATCTTCAACCAAGGGCCCGTAGACTGCTTCAGGGCCCTTAAACCATTTCAACTCCCCTGCCGCTCTACCATTCCAAGAAAAATTGTTGTCTAAAACAACTGTGCATGCCATGTCATCTTCAAGCAATTCATCACATAAATCAAAGCTGCCAAACAAGAAATCAGTTCCGCAAAGCAACATTTTTTCTTGTACAACAAAGGTTTCTTGGATGATGTGAGATGAATTGGGATGAGACCAGACATGGACAACCGTCATCAAGGATGGTTTGGGGTGTCAACCCTGCACCAAAGAGCTGCTCAAAATCACACGTTACAACTTCTGTGCCTCATTGGACAACCATCAATGGTCTCTG
The DNA here is from genome assembly GCA_034687865.1 of Kryphioiulus occultus. Lineage (NCBI taxonomy): Eukaryota > Metazoa > Arthropoda > Diplopoda > Julida > Julidae > Kryphioiulus > Kryphioiulus occultus. The sequence continues at coordinate 3,114 of JAQGAF010001902.1, forward strand.
GCAGAAGGCCGATTTGCAATTCACGTCAAGTCACTGCAAGGTCTGTTGCAGGATCGTTGTGACATACCCGGAACAAGGCAGAAACAAAATCTGCAAGTCAGGCACGATAAGGTTGTCACTTCAGAACACTACTCCAGCATGGCAACCGTGCAATTCTCCTGCACGTGCCTCCATTCAACCTTGACATTGTAGCTTGTGCATCTTCGACAAGCACGATAACGATGGTCTGTAAACGTGGTCAGATAACAATTTGAGCGACCAACCTCAGGTGACTTATCAAAAACTGATAGTAGCCCTTGCACGTATATGGTAGAACATGGATAAGCATTCTATCCAGTTTTGTTTTCAGGGGATGGTTCAAATTAGGGTGTCAAGAGCCAGCTATTAGTTGTGATAAGGCAAATGCATGCAGGTCGACTATGTTACTGTTAGTGACTAATCAACAAAACAGCACGTCATATAGTGCATCTTGCAAGTTGCTTTCAGCAATGAGAGGCGCTTATGGGTGAAGTAGCAGCCAAAGTCATCTTTTCAAAGTGACCTCTCCAAAAGGGTATGTCTTTCAATGAGTTATGTATCCTCTCTGGGCCTCAGGGTCTTAGCCAGGTGACAGATAGTTTCCTTTTCATCTTTGTTAGCTTGATTGACATCAATGGCCAAGTTCCACAGTTGATAGCATCAATTTGTAGATATTTTTAAATGCGCAAAAGAAATTATTCTAAGAGCTTCACTGAGTGTTTGGTAGATTCAAACTAATTTCCCTGCCATTCCCTGACATCCACTGACTACTTTGCAGTAATTTCTGTGGCATTTCACTAACTTATCAGACAACACAATAAGACATTGTATTAGACCATTCCCTTGACATTTTACATGAAATTTATCACAATATTATTGCACGGTAATCGAACTTTGCAATACATTACCGTTTTTGGAGGATCATAAGAAAGCAATCCTTGTATGTGGTTATAGCACTCGAATTTGAACCTCGCACTGCACATGAACATTTTATAATATAACGTAAACTAAAATTCTCGTAAAAATACGGATTACTACGGTATATTCCCTGCTCAAAGTGTGCATAAAATATGCACATTCAACCCTGCTTGTTTAGCAGACAAGAATGGCACCTGTCGAAATTGATCCTTTCTATGGTTTTCATTTTTTATGTTTATTCGAAACCTAAAAATACAATTTCTGATTAGGTCGATCTCACCACCCTTAGGGCTCACTTCCTCAGTGTGTCTTTGCTGGAGCAGGGTGACAAAAGGGCATATACCGTAGTTCAGCAAAAAACAAAGGAAACGTTTCAGTATTAAGCCATCATCTTGGGGGAGTCAGTAAATGATGACATCAGCATTGATGTTTTATAAAAAATTGACTTAATAACCCACTGTTTGTGATCAAGTTTCGCAAAAAATTTCGACCAAAGCCTAGTTTTTCATTGTATGCGCTTCATTGGTTTTTATGGGTTAAAATTCATCATTTTTGATCTCAATTTCAGAAACTGTTGGCTTAATTTCGAAAATAAATATTTTGGCTAATGATTCTCTGGAAAGTTTGAGGTCAGAAAAACGCCAAAAAGTGATGACATCATATTTGAACGCCCCAATTTCCCCTCACTTTGTTTCCCTGACATTCAGGTAGGGAGGAACTGTGTATTTCTCAGCATATTTACGAATCCCTATATTTATATTTATCACCCCCCTACAACATGGTATTAAATTACTGACAGTAGCGTACTGAGTTGAATTGAATTGAATTTTAATGAAAAAACCTGGGATTTTTTACTAGCAAGCTACATGAAGCACTCATTTTTGTTTGGATGACTCGCTGTCGAATATGTTGCGCTGACTAAAGCTTTCTATTTTAGGGACAACTGCATATTAGCAAAGAAGCTCCAATGCATTTCAGGTAGTGCATGCGTCCACTGAAGCAACTATCAATCAAGCACTTGTCAGTGTTGGGCTCTGTCAATGGTAAGAGCATTAATTCCTTAGCAGAACCTTGTTAGCCAACGTCCTGAGCACGCCCAAGGTTGGGCTGTCAAAACAGAGCATTTTCGCCTTTTTCATGGCCTGTCCGAAGCAGAATCTAGATTGAGTTGGATGGTAGGCTCCTCCTAATGGGTGTATCGATATTATCCGCTAGCTAGCACTTTGATATATTAGGCACGAATGCGTGGAGAAAGGACAATCTTTTTCCATGAGAAATTTGGCAAGTGTCCATGGCGTTATTCTGTAGGCCGTTTGAGTGCACTTTTGGTGCGCTTGCACTCGGCATAAACGGCAATTTGGTAACCCAAACCTGGCCTTCCTCCGAGGGCTAAATGTGTCATTACACTGACCGAATTAACCACTGCCCAAAATGCACAATGTTGAATGCATGATCCAGTTGTCACATGATGTGTAAATTTGTATAGGAAATATAAACTGTAGCAGGAATATAGGATTAATGTTTTATGGTAAAATGTTATTAAAATAGTTTAAAGTAAAAAAATAATAATAAAATTACTGCATTGTACAGCGATGTTTTCTTTTTAATCTTAATTGCTCGTCACAATTTCGAAATCCGGATCACATACATATACATGTATTTACAACTTGCTTTATGTGCTAGCAGTCTTCCTGAAGGTCAAAAGCATTTCGAAAATAAATGATGGTCACAAATGACGTTATTCAGGATGAATAAGCACTCTGTGTTGATTATGGCTTTCCCTGATTAATACCACATGGCAGGGTTCCCCCAGAGATGAAATTCTAAACTTCCCTGACTTTTCCAGACTTTTCCATGTAAGGAATGCTATATTGCTTATTACATAATTAAATAATTTTGAAAAATTGACAACTTCATTATAAATTTCTTTCATAAAATTTCTTGTCATCTCTCTGATTGTCATGTTAACCAAGCTATATAAAATGTATTATTGACTTTTTGAATTTCCCTGAACTTTTCAGGCCTTTTCAATTTCCCTGAAAGTCCAGGTTTTCCAGGTCTGAGGGAGCCTTGTGCTATATTTACAGCCTATTATACATGTACAAAGAAAGGAGATAGAATACATTTTCACAACAAACAGCAAATTTAGATTACGTGAAGTTTTTTAAAACTGACAATTTCATAGATCATTTCTTTCCAAGAATTACTTGTCATCCCTTCATTTTTGTGCCAACCAATAACTAGCTACAGGTATGTGAAATGCATTGCTGATATGTTGAATTTCCCTGAGGTTTTCAAAATAAATTCATTTCCCCTGGCTTTTCCAGGTCTTTGCAATTTCCCTGACAACTCCAGGTTTTCCACTACTAAGGTGCTCCAATGTACGGGATTCGTACTAAAATTAACAAAATCATTTTCAGTGGCTTTCCCTGATACACCCGAGTAAATTTCCCTGCCTTATGAAATTCGGTTGCCAGCCACAATGCCTTCAGTTTGTTTTTAAAATGCAATTTGGCGGATGCTGCCATGCTATACAAAACCAAACTTCCAACTTTTCAGCACTTTGTGGAACTTTGTGAAATGTCATCACCCTAGTGTTTGATAACTGGAGCATATATTTCAGGCACGAGGCCATTGAAGCAACTTGTCAGATTGCGTGTCAAGAAGTGCTCACTTGCTCAGTATTATCTAATTTGAAATGCAATTGCACGAAATTATAGTTTGTTGCTAATCAAAAGTGCTGTCATTTACAATATTTGTGTACAGGAAATTGAGAAATCGTGCAGGTCCTCTGAGGAAGCCAGCTTTACCGGTCCTGGAGGTTATGGCAAACAAAAACAAATTGGCCACTTCCTGAATTCTAATTAAAATGATGAGCCACCCCACATGTACCAAGCTTTTACCCGAGCAATTATAACTGACACAAACGACGTTGTGGAATAATTGTTTAAATTACATTAGTTACGTTTAATTAGGCTGCAACCAACTGGGGCCCATGGCAGGGCACGCATTCACCAGTTTTCGATGGAATAACGCGTGGTTACCAACTAATTATCAGACTTAATTCAATAATGCATCACGCATATCCAAAAATAGCTGGCACTAAAGAAAACAATTCGACATTCAGCAATGACAAGCATCTTGCAAAGAGCAAAAGAAAGGCAGGTGATGGTAAACCATGGGTTTGTTATTTTACATGTTCAGACAGAACAAGGCAGTCTCAATGCTGTATAGGGGAAACGAATCTTCAACGGGTTTTTCCATGTTTACCAGGTTTTCCATGATCAAGAAATACTCAACACTTCTCACTGTACACTTACTAATCACATCCAACTGACATTTATTTGTAAGAAAGTGATAAAAGCCCAGCCAGGATTGTACCCAAATCCATATGTGTACTCGTATATTGCAGAAGTATATGTAGTAAAAATATGCTTTAGTATCCTAACAAGTTTAAGGCTTATGTTTAAAAAGGACTAATTGTTTACATAAATTTAAATAGGGCAAAATGTTTTCGTCATGTCTTGATTGCGAATGATTTATCAGAGTAACAAGCAAAATCCAACTATTGAAATTAAATACTTTTTTAGAGTGAAATCTAGTACTATTTCAGAATCTTTCTATAAAGGTGTAATTTTTAGAATGCAGTATTTCATTCTTTATTTTAGTTTATGTTATCCTAGAATAATGCATTTTGTCATGTTTTCATTTATTACAAGTCAGAGTGTCAATTAAACAAATTCCAAGTTTTGAAATTCAGGAAGTTTTAGGACTATAAAAATTTAGGATTCGATTAAAAAGGTGAAATTTTTAGAATGCAGTAGGTCTATTTCATTCTTTATTCATCTTTATGTTATAATTACAATACACTGTACAATAATATCATTGAATGTAGAACTTGCCCTGGTAAATAAATTACTCAAATAATAAAATTGTTTGAGTAATTTTTTTAACCGGGCAAGTTCTACATTCAATGAATCCAACCTGCATTCCAACCTTGTTCCAATCTATTGAATATCATTTTGGGCTTTTTATTTTTTCAGTACTTTTTAGGACACTTTTCCACCCTGACTATAGAGGGAGTTCCTAGTCATATATGCCAAAATTGACGCTGACCACTAACCAAAACAAGAAATGGACTTGTCCAACCCTGTTTGCAAGAAAAATCCCATGACAAGTACAAGAAATTCTGTCTTTCCCAGAATGTTTCCATCACCACCAAAATTCCCTTACTGTCCAGGTTTTTCCAGGTCGGGGGAACCCTGTAGAAACGTTTCTAGAGGAATAGCACTGGCTATAGAAAGCTGTAAACAAGCTGTATTAATTTTCGCAGGCTCATAATTTCGTGCAAAAGATCATGACTTGTTTTCGAGACCAAAAAATAACCACGCAACTGAAATTCCATGAATACTGAATTGCAAAATGTTGCTTAATACGTCTGTCATTACCGATGCAATGTGCAAGACGCCAATATTTTGACCGAGCAAAGATAAAATCAATTTTGCTTTCCAAAGATGTTATAAAATGACTCTGCACAATGGTGGAAAGTCATAATTTGCTGTCTGCACACGCCCATTATAACCGTAATAAAGGGCACATAAATGTTTAACTGAACTGGAAAATATCCGATAGCGCACGCAAAGGTGTCATTTGAATAAAATCACAAAGCGAAGCACATTCTCAAGAGTTAAGGGTTGAAAGTAGGCTGGGGTTAGTATCAGCACCCTGCTCAGTTTCAAGTTTTGCTTTAATTCTTTCAATGTGTTGGTATGTCATTCAAGCGGTATGATTAGTCAAAATTCTGGAAAGTGACATTTCTGGCAAGTAGGGTGATCTCATTCAGTCATATGGTTATTCAAAATTCTAGAAATTCAAGATGACGGCATTAAGTCATATGGTTAGCCAAAACTCATTCTGGAAAGTAGAATGCTGGTAGGCCTATTCAGTCATATGTTCAGTCAAACTTCTGGAAAATCAATAGATAATGGAATTCAGTCAAAGTTCATGAAAGTTGAGGGTGATCCCCCATTCAGTCAAATTCAGTTTGATGGTTAATCAAAATTCTTGAAAGTCCAAAATGATTACATTCAGTCATATGGTTAGACAAATTCTGAAAAGTCTAGATGATGGAATTCAGTCAAAGTTCTGGAAAGTTTAGGGTGACGACATTCCGTCAAAGTTCTGGAAAGTTTAGGGTGATGACATTCTGTCAAAGTTCGGAAAAGTTTAGGGTGATGACATTATGTCAAAGTTCTGGAAAGTTTAGGGTGATGGCATTCAGTGAAATGGTTAATCAAAATTCCTGAAGGTGTAGGATAATGGCATTCAGTCATATGGTTAAATGTTGTCAAAATTCTGAAAATTTAGGATGTTGACATTCAGTCTAAATTCCGGAAAGTCTAGGTATAGATGACATTAAGTCATATATTCAATCAAAACTTTGGAACGTCTAGGTGGGTGGCATTCAGTCATACGGGTAGTCAAATGTTTGGAATGTCTATAGGATGACGGTATTCTGCATATGGTTAGTCGAAATTCTGGAACGTCCAGGAGACTAGGATGATGGCATTCTGCACATCGTTAGTCAAAATTCTTGAAAGTCTAAGATGATGGCATTCAGTGATATGGTTAGTCAAAGTTCTTGAATGTTTGGGATGCTGGCTTTCAGTCATATGGTTAACCGACATTCTGGAAAGTCATGGATGATGACGCTCAATCATTTCAATCATACTAATGGTTAGTCAAAGTAGTGGAAAGTCAAGGATGATGTGATTCAGACAAAATTCAAGATAGTTAAGGATGATCGTCAGTTCAGAACATATGGTCTGTCAAAATCATGGTGATGGCATTCAGTGATTTGGTTAATCAAAGTTCTGAAATGTCATGCAATGTGGCATTCAGTCATTTAGTTAGTCAAAATTTTGGAAAGTCGCGGATGATGGCATTCAGTCATGTGGGTAACAAATTTCTGCAAAGTCTAGCCGGCTGGTGTGCCAGAAACATGGATGTCATCTTGCCAAGAACAATTTGCATTTTGGAATTTCCTGGCGAGACCCAGCTTACACGTAATTGTCAAGGTGAATGTGACCAAATCCCCAAATAAACTATGTAAACTTCACTGTCTTTTCTCACGAAAACGCAGGTTTTCCCCCAAAACATTCGGTTTCATCCTGAAAATGCATGTCATGAAATGACTGAAATGACGGTTACTGTCCTTGATGTCCTCAGTCCATCAGCAGTAAAACAGACTTTGCCATCCCATCAAACCGCATGAAAGCTAATGCTCGACCCAACCAATGACTCGGAGCAGATGCTTCGATGGCTGAAATGACCATTTCCAAGGAAACTTTCCAGAGGAGTGAACACTTTCCATTTCAGAAGTTGGCAGGGGGCAACTGGCCATATTGTACAAATGAAGTTATTTTAAAAGCTGAGAATGCCTGCAGACTAAATCAAGGCGGTTTGGGAAGGGCAAAAAACCGTAAAAATAGATTTCGCATGAGAGGGCCAGGAGCGTCACATTAGCACACAAGTGGTAAAACGCAGAAAACAATTCAATAGGGCGAACAATGACATGACGCAAGACACTGTTAGCCAAACTTGGTCTGGGCATATTTTAGCTTTGAAGACTGTTATGACTGCTAACTATATTCACCACATGGGTGGATTAGGCCTTTCGCCAGTGCTTAGCTTGTTTTTTAAATTTTTAAATTCTGCCTAATACCTAGAAAAAAAATAAGCCAAGTTGGCGAAAATCCAAATCATTTGAAAATTCGAGCATGCGCGTTCGTTAACTGCACTTTTGCAAGACTTCATAGAAAGTTCTTTGTAAAATAATCGTTTGACATGATTGCATTTTTTGCGAGTAGACACTACAGTTTTAAGAAACGCGCTCTCTAATGCCCAATTATTTTGAGAAGTGCAAACCGGGTAATTACTGGACATGGAAGTCACTGAAAGTCATGTATGAAATTCATTGTAGTCATCAAGAAGTACTGAAATTAACATTAGGCTCTTGGAAATTTTACATTTGATTAATGTGATGACAGTGTGATGACAGTGTAATGACCTCCTTTGATGGCCTCTAACATGATGTATCTTGGGTATGAAAGTCATGAAATGAAATTCGTGTCAAGGAAGTCACGGAATGTCATGACATTTGTCTGTTGGAATGGAATTTTTTCCTTATGATTCACTGGACATTTCCTTTCACGACCTCTAACATGATGGCTATTAAACATGAAAGTCATGAAATGAAATTCGGGTCATGGAAGTCATGGAAAAGGCATGACATGATGACCTCCAAGAGTGTCTATTGCACATATGGAAGTCATGAAATAAAATTCGGGTCAAGGAAGTCGTGGAAATGTCATGACGTTTGACTCTCGGAATTTTTGTCTTATAATGATTCACTGGATATTTCTTCATACAAATTTCCACATGGTCCCATCCTTTGATGCCTCAAACAGAGTGTCTAATGGGCATGACAGTCATGAAATGAAATTCAGATCGTGGAACGTCAATATATTAACATTTGGCTCATGGGATTTCTGCCTTTGATGACATCTAAACAGGGTTCTACTGGAATGAAGTTCAGGTCTTGAAAATCATTTAAAAGTCATGATACCATGATGCTCATGGGATTTTTGCGTTTGATTGATCCACTGGACATTTCAGGACAGTCGGATTTTCCATTTGTCCCAGCTCTTTGCTGATCTATAAGCATGTAGCTTTAATCGTATGAATTAATTGGTCAAATTCAGAATACCGTTATTTCAAGATAATCTTTAGAATTTTTCGATTTCCCGGCAATCTAAGGTGGGTCAATTGTTTTTACTGCAATTTCCTTTCTCGAGAAGTTCCATATTGATGTCCCTGTAGGAGGTGCCCAAATCCCTTGGTCAGTGCAGGAGAGGACGTCCAATGGACACTGCAAAGCCCATTATTTATGGGTTCTGTTTCCTTCTTAAGTTCCGTCCAACGTTCGTATCGGATATACCGATTTATCGCAGGATTCAGCCCCAACATTTATTGATCATTAGTCAAAATGAACATCCATTTTCCAAACCCAAGGGTCGCTGCCCTTACTACTCATGAAACATTTACAGCTAGAAAGCAACTCCCCCATCAGAGCCCGTAGTGCCAAAAAATCGAATTGCATGGGAACAGCGTAACACGCGAGAACTGTTGAAAAACCATGTCGCTGAGGTGACTCATTGGCTGACAAATTGATCGTCGGAAATCATTACGAACGTAGCGCAAAATTCGCGACATCGACAAAACGGTCGATACAAATACAATCGGCAACTGGCGACAGAGAACATTGCCACCTGTGGCTGGTGGATCAATAGCAAACTAACGCAACAATCACTGCAATTGGCATGGCTAGAAATGCATTAATCAGGTGACAACTGGAAACCAAGTCTTGACTTCAAGGACTTTAGCCTGACTTCACAGACTTCAATGACTACAGTGGGATTTCAATGAGTCCAATGGCGCCGACAGGATTTCAAAGAGTCCAATGTGGTGGTTCAACGGAAGTCAGGAAGTCCTTCAAGGCTTCCTGAAGTCTTAGCAATCTCTTGAAGTTCCATTGAAGTCAATGAAGTCTCCACTGTAAACAATGAAGTCCACCAAGTCTGACTAAAGTCATTGAAGTCTCACGGACTCAAATACTTCAAGAAATGCAGACTTCAGTGTTGAATTCTATGAAAGCTCACTGAAGTTATTTAAATTCCACTAAGTCACCTCAAATCTGAAGTTCCATTGAAGTCCCTAAGGTGTCACTGAGGACCTTGAAATTCCTTTGAATTCTGTGAAGTCAGGCTGCAGTGACTCCACGACCTGCAAGTCTGACTTCAAGGTCTTTAGTCTGACTTCACAGACTGCAATGACTACACTGGGATTTCAACTAAAGTATAAGATTGCTTCAACAGTCCTTCAATGAGAGTTCAATGGTGCTTCAACAGAAGTCAGGAAGTCCTTGAAGTTCCACTGAAGTCTGCGAAGTTCCACTGAAGTCTGCGAAGTTCCACTGAAGTCTGCGAAGTTCCATTGAAGTCTATGAAGTCTCAACGAAGTTCTACCTTAAACAATGAAGTCCATCAAGTCTCACTAAAGTCCTTGAAGTATCACGGACTAAAAGACTTGAAGAACTGCAGACTTCAGTGTTGAATTCCACAAAGGCATACAGAAGTCTGAAGTTCCATAGAAGTCCCGAAAGTGTCACTGAAGACCTTGAAATTCCAATTAATTCTGTGAAGCAGGTCAGGCTGCAGTGATTCAACGACCATCTCAGGCTTCAATGACTTTGGTTGGACTCCCCAAATTCTCCCATGAATTCACTGGGACTTCAACATACTGTAAGTCAGAAAGTCCTTGAAGTTCCATTGAAGTCGATGGCTTCAGTGAGACTCTGGCGACTTCAGTCATTCTCCAATCAATGACTTCGGTCAGACACCAATGACTTCAGTAGGATTACGATGCCATCAGTGGGACTTCGATAAGTTCCGTCAGACTTAAAGAGTTCAGTAGGATTCAGAGACTTCAGTCGGTCTCCATTGACTTCATGGGTCTTTAGTTGGACTTCAACCATCATGCACAGCTGACTTCACAAATTACTCATCCACCCTGAAATTATTCCTTCAAAATCCTCTTTACACATAAAATAAGAAGCAAAGATGGCTGGCCATAACACATTTTCATCCTGATGGAATAGATTCTGAGCCAGGATAAGAGTCAAGGTTGATTCAGAAATCGTTGGATTAGGACATCCTACGTTAGTGCTCCAAAGTTCATCCAGAGCAGACATTAATTTATCACTACTTTTGATATACGAGACAGTTTGCCAGCAATTGGGATGAAAACCCAGAAATGGAAACGAGTCCACCCACTATTGAAGTTCTCAAGGTGGAAGGCAACGATTACCTCCACAAAATTTCATGGCTTAATTTCCATAAAAGAGAAACGACTTTTCCCAGGGTCAGCCTCGAAGGCTCGCAAAAAAACACGATTTGAAGAGAACCAACAGACATTTGCAGCATCCCAATGAGACCTTTAAATTTGAAAAACGAATCTTTTGGAAATCTCTCAATTCTCCCAGCTTTACTGTACAATGTGCGTACATGTACTTGAAACTATGCGATGGTAATGCTGGATATTGCTGGCCTTGACATCAGGGTTTTATGGACCGTTTAGGATTTCAGACATTTTACAAAAGTTATTTTAAAAAAGTGAACAGGGCCAACGAAAGGAGGACCTAGTGCGAATTTGGCAGAAAAAACACATCGCAAATAATGGATTCAACCCCACATTTATATAAAACTGTTTAGTAATAAATGATTTAATAATTTAGGAGAACATTTTTCAAAATGCTACCTGAAATACAACTTGCTATGGGTTTTAAGTGCAACGCCCAAACATTTTTATGCCACAAATTAATTTTTTACAATATTTTTGGAAATTTGTTTAACTTTTTGAGTCTTTTTTAAAATTTTGAAAAAGGGTCATCCATTACAAGCGCACATCGGTTCACATTTCTATAAAATGGTTAGTGATACGTGTATCAATAATTCATGGAACACCTTAGAAATTGTTTCAAAAACTGTTAAATTTATTCCACGAGTGATTTTTGTGTGGAATATGTTCGGGAAATTCTAAAACTTTCAATTTTAAAATTCTGAAAACCTCGCTACCCCCATCATCTATCACAAACGATAGATTTCAAACTCACATTAATAAAAAATCTTTAGTGATACCAATAATTCATGAAACAGCTTAGGAGAAAATGTTTCAAAAACTGCACTTGATTCCACGAGTAATTTTTTTAGAATATTTTTGAAAAATGACATAACTATTGATTCTTTGTGAAATTCTTAAAACCCTTGCTGCCCCAGTAATGCATAAAAATGGTAGATTTCAAACCCACATTTCCATAAAAAATGCAAGGTGATACCAATAATTCAAGGAGTGGCTTAGCAGAACAGGTTAGGATGAAAAGTTTCAAAAACTATCAGAAATACGGTTTAATGTGAATTTCAATGCAATGCCAAAAACAGTAGATTTTGTTTCTTCCATAAGGGAACTTTTTTCTTCAACTGACTTTTTAGAGATTTTTAAAAGCTCCCCCAGTGAGGTTGCGACCCACACGTTGGGGAAACGCAATTTAGCAATGACGTCACCCCCTTAGTAGAACCATATGGCAACATTTTCTGACAAGTTCAAGTTTAAATGCACTTCCAAAGGGCCAAAAGCTGCTGGTGTCCACCCAACCGAGGTGGACTACCAAACAAATTAGGTTGATTTGGACTTACAGGGTTCCCACCCAAATTCTCAAGTCCTTTAACCTGATAACTTTTCCATCATTTAGATGATAATTTACATAAGATTTTTCAAAAACTAAGAAAAGTGATAGATTTTATCCCACATTTTTAACAAAAGATGAAAACCATCTTAATTTCCCTGACATTCCCTGAAGCTTTTTCATTTCCCTGATTTTTCCTGACTTTCCAGAAAACGGAAATCCTGTAATAAGTTGGATTTCCATGACACTTTACAAGACACTTTTAAAAAAGAAGAAAAATGATAGATTTTATCCCACATTTTTTACTAAAAGATGATGACTGACCTTAGTGAAAACTATTTCAATTTCCCTTACACTTTTTCGTTACCCTGTCATTTGATGATTTTTCCAGATTTTCCAGAAAGTGGAAAACCTGTAATAAATTGGATTTCCATGACACTACACGAGATTTTTTTTAAAAACTAAAAAAATGAAAGATTTTATCCCACATTTTTTAAAAGGCGATAACTCATGAATTGATTGATGATTCAATTTCCCCTACATTCTCTGACAACCTTTCAATCATTTCCCTGACATTTTACATGAGTTTTACAAAAATAAGAAAAATAATAGATTTTATCCCACATTCATAATAAAAGATTTGACTGATCAATCGATTGATGAAAGCTGTCTTAATTTCCCTGACATTCCCTGATTTTCCTGACTTTCCAGAAAGTGGAAATCCTGTAATAAACAGGATTGATAAATTGGATTTCCATGATACATTACACACGATATTTTCAAATTTTCTCCCACATTTTTAATAAAAGATGCCACTTTTAATGGTAGCATGCACATTACCATGATAAAAATCTCTGGAATGACCAAGCCATCCTGCAGGGGTGCTGAGGCCGAAATTTCGCCACTGTCCTGCTCCAGGGAGTCCCCATCGGGGCCAACGTCCCAGTTCTCATCCCGATCCATTCTCATGTTGGGCAACTAGTTTCCGGTTGGTATCCTGTGGAACCGGAAGTACTAAGCACATGGGGGACCGGAAGGCGAGGAGTCATGAAACACAGACGGGCTTGGCAAGCAGTAACACCAGAGCACACGTCTTCACTGCTCAGCAGCCAAAACAACAACAACAACTCGTGCCAGCAGAACTCAAGTCGTGAGGGTGCGCTAGCCACGCCCCCGCCCGGGTCACGTGGCCGTCGGCCACGCCCACTAGCGTGCAAACTTAGGCAAACTAGCACGGGGCACCTGCTTCCACAAATCGATACCAGCGCTGGGAAAAGTTTCTCAATGGTTTTCCGGAGGGTTGCACAGATGAGAAACTCACATTATTTCTGATGTGGATTTTCAAACAAATTGCTTCATCAACATTTCTAAAAATGTCACATTGTGGACAGTGTGGTGCGCTTTTCAAAAATAAATTATTCCCAGCATGCCCTTCGTTGTCATTATCATTCATTATGTTTGTAGATGCAATGCCTGGCATTTCCAAGCAAATTAATTACTATAAAAAACAGTATAAAATCCACAGTTTTTCTAAAATTGTTGCCTGTTTCGTGCGTTGATTGTTAGCATTTCTATTACTGAACAAAAAAAAGTCGTCTACTGGTTTTGGTATTGCAAATTCCATGAATTTTTCACGGTTCAACAAAATTTACATGCAAATTAGGATAGGGGGCCATTCAAGTTTTATGTCATCAATAAAGAGCGATTTTCAGAAACATTATCTCTACCACATGATTATTGGCCAAACAAACGCTGTAGGCGAATTTTTTTTTTGAAAAACTGGGTGAGAAATGATGCATTTTACCCACATTGTAATTGTATGAATCACTCAAAGGCAAAAATTGCATGACCCCAATGTGAATTTCATTACTTTTCCATAACTTCCATGACTTGAATTTCATGTCATGAGTTTTCCATGGCTTCCATGACAGGTAGACAACCTCAATATACTAACTATGGGTAGGAATTTTTAAGTAAATCACTATTTTGAGCCAGTTCTTTCTAAAATGTTGCCCATTTCGTTCGTTGATTACTAGCAGTTATTCTAGGCATGTTTTTAATAAATTATTATAACCGTTACATTTATTGTCCACCATGTAGAATTAGACACAAAGTACCCTGTCGGACCTTAGCTTGTATTGTACGTCGGATTATGCCCTGCTCCAAATGTGCAAAAAAAAAAATATTTATATTTCAACCCTAAATAACTCCCGTGTCCTAAACTACTCTAAAATCCAACTCCTTTATTTAGCTGCCCCTGACCTCCAGGCAATCACTGCCTGCCTACGAGCCATTAGGCGAAGCCTACCTTCTCATAGTGTATACGGTGTTGCATGGCATAATCCAAGTAGTCAAATGTTTTCAAGTGCTTGATATTCTCGGTATCTGCCAAATATAGCTTGAAAAAATTCAACATACATGTAGAAATATTGAGCGGCATTTCAACGTTACTTCCTTCTGAGGAAACAATTTATAAACACCAGTTGTGATTGTGCTACGAAACCTGTACCAGCCCAACTTTCTAGCGTAATTTAAGTGGAATATAATTGCCCTTGTTGAGTTATGATCAAGTTTACAGCATTTTGACAGGATAAATGCGTTTAATACTCAGGGCAATTAACGCCAGACATTGTCGTAACAGGAAACCACCAATCAAGCGATTGTTGGGGGCAATGTATTAACTATGAAAAGAACCACTGGACATGCTTCTCATTTATCAAAATTATGTACAGTATCTGCACACTCACGAGCAATTACAGAATTTCAGTGCAGAGTCAATTTTCAGACAAACAACGAGATGCCATTTAATCATATTGAAGGATCGGGCCTTCGAAAGCTGGCATACCGAAATATGAGCAACTACTGTAAATGTTGCAAAAAGTCGCCAAACATTTGGCAATGTTTCGCAAATTTTTCAACCTTTATTGGCGAATTTAGAAATCTGTTTAAGAAAGCTAATATCAGTCAAATTGAATTCAACGATAAATTCCAATCACTTACCATTTGTGTCCACACACTTAAAAATTACTAACTTAATTCTCTATAAAGCGACCTCATGAAAAGTTCACCAGCTTTCCGAATTTCAATTCAGATACCTTGAACTTTGCTTCTACTAGGACCTACTTTTTGAGGGTGTTTCGTCACATTGTTATTGATCAAAGAGGATCCGGGGAGGCTCAGTATTGCCCTAAAACTACTTCACCCAATAGACAATTGAGGGGTTTCCTGTTTACACGGACAAGCAAATACAATCACGTCTGGAATTTCAGTTTCCTTTTACACAATCGCACTATTTGGCAAAACATTTTTAAACAAACGAGCATTACGAGGTCAGAGGTACAATTGCAGTCCTGCATCTTCTTTTGTCCATGCCAATTACAAACGTCACTGGTTTTGCGTTACGGGCAACCAGAATAGCAATGTGCAACAAGCTTTCTGAGAAATTCAAATGCTCTTAATTACCAGCAGACGTGTTATTAGCCCACTTAATTGTGCTTAATTAGACGACATAGGTGGTGCCGGATTCAAGAAAGTTTTTTGTTCGAGCATTTCTGGGAACGTGTCTATAATTATACATATTGATGCAGTATCGGATAAGTTCATATGTCATCATGGAACTTTCCAGTTTCTCATAATGTTCACTGAAACGCTCACTTTGATATTATACATCGGATCACAGTACCCAGGATGTGCTGCCGATTTACTGTAGTAAACTTATGTTTAGCTGCAGCTTTTCTGCACAATCACATTTGTCAAAAATCTCTGCAGTTTTGCAACTACATTAACATCTTGACTTAACTTGAGTTCAACTATTGAAGAATAACAATACGTCTTAACAGGGTTACTGGCCAAATCTTCAATCAGATTTCCCTAATATTTCCCAGCATTTTTGCCAAAATATCCAGATTTTTGCAGATTTAACACATAGTAATATTAATAATTAAGGGAATGCTTCAGGCGAAACTAGGTGTATTTTGATGGCAAATTCTCGTGTGAAAAATCTGATCACCAATGTATTCAGTGGATTTTTCATAAAAAAAATATTGGATAATATCACAGCGTTTCTGAGACTTCTTATCAATCAAAACTGTTGTGCCATAACACATTCCCAGGTCATATCAATTTCCCTGACCTTTCCAGGCTTTTATGGACAGCCAGTCACCCAACCTTAACCCCATCTGTATAGCCACATAACAAGACGCAGTTGGTACTTAAGGCCAGATAAGTCAAGAACCACCGTGGTTTTATGGACTAGAAAGTGAACTTCCTCAGCATGAAGGGATATCAAGAAAAGTATTTTAAACTCACATTAAGGCGGCCAGTGACGAACAAATCAATCGAGTTTCCCGATTTCCGAATGCCGTCGCCCAAGCAGAGCTCGCCGCTGCCCGACTTAAGTAATTCCTCATCTTGCACGGGTGGGGAAACGTAGTCATCATCATCGCTAGTTAGGCCCAATTCATCACCGTAGCTATAGTGTATCCACGTCCATAATTCGTGAGGTAACATGGGCTGCCGAGCAAAGCATTAGAATCAGAAATTGGTTTTGAGCAACCGATTTTGAAAACCAAACAAAAAACACTCACCTGCTCCAACAATGCATTCTGCCAAACTCTGAACAACATGAGGTATGCCTTATCCCGCGCCCCGAAAGAGGTGAAGAAATGTTTCTCCGATGTGACGGTGCTAACCTGGATTGCATTCGGAATGACTAAAGCAGTTTTTTCTTTGGTCATTGATGTAATATCCTTACAGCGAATTGTTAACTGCAAAACAGATACAGGAATGAAGGAAATTCCAGTGTCCAATTCGTTTTAGAGGAACTGGCAGGCCCATGAGTGATACTTACAAATGTTTCCCAACGGAATATGTTTGCATAAAAGCAGATGAAATTCTGGGAAATGTATAGCCTCCCGTGAACCAGAATGTCCTTTTGAATTGCACATGAGTAATCTAATGGAAAATAAACAGAATAAAAATAAACTCATCACATACAAATTTTATGGAATAACAAAAGTACTACATGTAGTTACGAAGTTAAATAAATGTGATTATACAGGATCAAGGAAAAAAGCAGTTTTGCTAACATTTCCAGACATTTTCTCGAGTAATGGACATATGGTAATTCCGGTCGAACTAGATCCAATTTACTTGACAGTTTCACTAATTATTCACAAAGTTACTTTGACTAAATGAGATCAGCATTGTCATTTTGCTCACAAATACAAGGTTCGTGTTACAATTCACAAAATCATTTCCTGCCTTACCACGGCCAAATTCAAACAAATCTAGTCTTTTTAAAACAAATTGTGTAGAAAAAAATAAACATTCAAATAGGGCTGGATTAACACCACGGGAGTCCCTCATACTTTGAAATTAAATACGTGGTAAAAACGCAGTATCTCGAATGATGAACTTCAATCTTTTTCCATAAAAAAATTGTTTACCAGTATTTATAATTAAGAGGACGTCGGTGGAATTTTTGAAAACTGCAATGGCAACATCTTTGTAAAATGAATAATCGAAGCTACGATTTTTCCTTACATTAAAAAGCCTGAGTATTTTACTAATCCATGAATTTTTACGCCCATACGACCTCTATAAATTAGGTACATAGAGTTATTATTTGGCAGTTTTATTTTTTGAAAGTGCATTTTCTTATCACGATATGGTAGTTTTTAACGTCCTGTATCCCATTTCATAATAAATAACCATGGTTTTATTGTCTAAATTATGCAAATATAGATTTCTTGAAATCACTTAGTTTACAAAAGTATTGACAACAACATTTCACAAGAAATCGAGGGTTTGATTTATGCAATTCATGGAATTACCGACGATTTCACATGTTTGCGAATTGTTTTATGGAATCCCAAGCCATTAATGCATCTATCAGGGAAAACTGGAATATCGCTAGGCAGATCACTGATGTTTCCTTACCAACGATTAACCGCTCTGTATCCGGGAGATCTTTAAATAAGCGTTTGAAATCCTCGGTTTTTGATTTATAGGTTGGATTCAGAACCTGCATAGGATTGAAAAATACTATCAGCATCGAAGTGGTAAACGCTTTACGGTACGCTTGCAAATGAAAACCGGTGTAACGACTTACGTTATACCACGACGAAGACTTCCGTTTCTTATCCGATGAAGATGTAGATTTCTTGTCTCTGAGTAGGTCCCGGTATGTTGCACAATCGGGAGTACGCAAGGACAACACATCGACAGACTTGTTGGACTCCGATGAACGGCTGATGGCATCCTGAAGGGGGAAATGAGAACGTTGTAAGGGTGAAGTTTTGTCTCGCCAATTAAATATACTCTTGATCATAATACTCGGACAAGAAGGTTTGGAATATGTAGTGTAAACAGAACCTATTGTAGAGCATATTGTAATCGCTGCTATAATTTTTGCTCCAATATCAAAGCAGCTTGACAACTGAGCAATTCCAATCACATTTGCAATTCAATGTGTGGGTGAGGTAAGCTCAAGATTAGTGCATTATTGGTTTGCAAGATGTGAGATCCAGGTATCCTGCCGCAAGTTCTCGCACGTCACTTTTGAGCGCAAATATCAGCAAATCGCACCAAGGTGACAAACTATTGAATATAATCTGGGTAACAATTCCTTAGATTCAATAATTAATAACCCTTGAAACAAGTAGTCCAATTAGCAAAAACAAATGGAAAGATTTCCGCAAATGTTTGGTGCCAAATTGCGACTAACAAAAAAGGTGTCAGCAAATAGCAAGATTGCAAGGATCAGGATGAAATGAAATCCAATTCTTGAATTTCGTTTCGCGTACTGCAATTGACAAAGTCATGTAATGCTGGAAGAAATTCAACTGGAGCTATGACATTAAACTCGTATCCCGCTGCCCTAAACTTGATCTTTGCCAGAACTTGAACCGAAATGTTGAAGAATTTCGATGGAAAGTCTGGTTACACTTTTTTTTCTCAAGCAAACCTTACAGTGTCTTGTGTTTTTGGATAACTCCAAATTTTCCTATGAACATTAAAACCAGTTTCAATGGTCAAGTATAGGCTACTGATATTAAGTGGACTTTTCCCACTACTAAAACGCTAACAATTTTTTAAAATTTCCAGTTTTTTAGAGGAATCATTTTTTTCAAACTGTGCTTTGCAGAAACTCAAAGTTCGCATATAGGTTGTTCATCCTCACAACATAATTCTTTTTTCCTTCTTCAAAATGCGACTTTTTTGGTTAACACGGTACGTTTTGATGTCAATAATACGTGCATGCAGCTAGTAATGATAATTTCCACTTGTTGCCTCAAATTTAGAGCACAAATCGATTATTAACAGTTTAATGAGATCAAGCTTTAATTACCACCAGAGCTGTTGTCGTACACCGTGAACAGAAGTTCAGATGCGGAACATGCAAGATAGATAAAAGATCGAATAACAAGTTTACCGATCACATTGACAGATAACCTTACCAGGAAAGCAATGCAATCTGCTTACGTACACCATTGTTTGCACTGATAAGTTGCAAGCCTGCGAAAGGGATTAGTCGAATTTCTCCAATACAGGAAACATTGCAGCATCGCTCACATTTCACCCCATCGCCCTTTTTCTAAGCCTACCTCATGGTCGAGAAGATTACTGACAGCAATAGAATTATCCCCACATGGTGTCTCGAGATTCTTTTCGGGTGGTACCAATTCTTCGGAGATGGCCGGTGCTATGGAAGAAGTGCCTGGAGAACTGCTTTTTGATCCCCTGGTGCGATGCGACAGCTTGGGGCTGGTCTGAGGACTGGAGCTTGCACTGCAGTTTCTGTGATGATAAATAATTCACATTGATTGCAGGGCAAAATATTCAAACCAGAATCAACAAGGTCTTCTGAAATGGAACATTAGTACCTATACACCCTCATAGTGCCTTTTGGGACAGTATAGAGCAGTCGACAACACTCAAAGCCGCAAACATGTATAAAATGGCCGACTGAAACCGGCAACGCTATCTCATTAGCGCAATAATAGTGTACCAAAATACCTTATCTGCTAGTGCACATGGTAACCACAACAACAACATGCGAATATTCACCCACAAACCAGACAAACAACAGCCTTGGAGTAAACATTGTTCATTTATCAGGGTTCCCCCAGAGATGACATTTTCAACTTCCCTGACCATTGAAAATGGAAAACTATGATATTTCTATTTAAAGCATGCTGTATTTATTACTTAATATAAATAAACAGGCGATAATTGTCATAAGGAAAAATCAAATTTATATTCGTTTTTAGATTTGTTTTTCAGAATTGCTTGTCATCTCTTGATTTTTGTGCTAACCACATAGAGCACCAGGAAGCAAAATTTAGATGTGTTTTTTTAACTGATAATTTCATTAATGTAACGTTAACTTCAGTGCTATTTAAAATGTGTTAGTGATGCTGATTTCTCCATGACTTATTCAAAGAAAATCCATTTTCCCTGACTTTGCTCAGCTTTTCCAATTTCCCTGACATTTCCAGGTTTTCCAGGTCTGGGGTTTGAATCTATCTATGTAGTCATGTGCTCTACATATGATAATTTATGTGATTTTAATGTACATACACACATCACATACACTGTAGACTCTGGGCATATTTATGAAAATACCACTGCAAATTACAGCAAAAATATTCTTGTTGAAGTCGAAACTTTGCCCCGATTGTGCCTCAATAATGTACGCATTATGGATTAAGGATGTATGCTATTTGTCAGCATAAATTCAATAGGCTGATTTAAAAGCTTGTTTGTTTGTCATTACATGTATGTTCCTTGATGGTTATTTCACTATAGTAACGTCAAATAAATTTCGATATGCAAACAATTAATAATGTCCCTGAAATTCATTGAGCCAGAGCATAGGCTAGGGACATAATGGTGAAAGCTATAACGTTTAACAGGAACAGTTGCGTTTTTTTTATAAATTAACGAACACGAACGACAAAAAAACAAACACATCATACACGACAGTAGATCCTTTGCGCTGCAACTCGCCATGTTGTGAAGCACATAAATGATGCACAGATGCCAGCTGCAAAGCCCGGTACTCTCATCAATAGACAGGCAATCAAGTGGTGCTTGTTTCATCATTTAAAGCGCTTGTGTTTTTCCTTTCAACAGTGGCAACATGTGCACCAGTGCACATTGTACTAATTTATGAAAACATATGACGTTTGGTAATCTAGACTTATATTCTATTTAGATAAATTTTCTATGCTGTTGTTTTCCACTTCAGCAGTTAAACGCTATGTAAAGCAGACCTTATGCGGACCTTATCGGATCAATAATAGAGTCAATTTCAAGAAATACCTACAGTAAACCTGGTCTTGTAATGCAGACCCTTCAAGGATAGTAATACTGCGAATTTCAACGAATACTGACAGTAATGCTGATCGTGTAATGGGCGCAGTACTGATTAGACAACTCACAATCAGCATAAGAACAATGACAGTACATATGCAACACTCAATGTGTTGGGTTTGTATTTGGGTAACTTAGCGCCAGTATAGAAATACTGACAATTATTGTGCAGCGTGTGCATAAGGGGGCATTACCGATGGATTTATGTCCATTCTGTTTATTGATGATTACCCGAATTTTTGATCAAAACATTAGCTATCAGTACTGGTGGATAGGGTTCATAGTGCTTGGCCAATAATACTGACCAGGAATGTCGACAGTATGCATAAGTTCTTGCACGACCCTACAAGATAAATATAACTGCTAGTATTTAAGCTAAGAAACATCGTGACCCTCGTTTGGTGTTAGTGAGGTACAAATCTTAGATCACAAAAAATCAAGAGGTTAATTTGGAGTTGTAAACCCACATGAATTTTTAAGAAATATAGCTTGGGCTACTCATGGCCTAATGACAACATTATATTGGCGAGTGTCCTGACACGAAGTAGGCTATTACACTTACTGCCAGTGCTGTCATGCTGGAAGGCATACAAGTTTGGTACGCTATAACCGACGGTATTTTATGAAATTGACAGAAATAATGCCTGTGTAGGGTCCCCAATACCTGGTCTGTATTATACTGTCCGGGCATCTATACTGACAATAAATTATTCAAAAATCTGGACATAAATCAGTGATCTGCATTCAACACCAGTTGTATTCAACACGATCAGTATTACTGTCAGTATT
The DNA here is from genome assembly GCA_034687865.1 of Kryphioiulus occultus. Lineage (NCBI taxonomy): Eukaryota > Metazoa > Arthropoda > Diplopoda > Julida > Julidae > Kryphioiulus > Kryphioiulus occultus. The sequence continues at coordinate 25,519 of JAQGAF010001902.1, forward strand.
AGACCATGTCAGGCTCGTTAATTAGGAAAAAGGAAAAATGTTCTATTCTGTAGCTTTCATGTTTTGCAATAGAAATTGATTCCAGGGCGATGCTAAGCAGGCAAATTCTGCAGTTTCCCATTTTGCAGTCAACCTTGAGTTAATATGCCGACCCACCTCGGTAATAGTGTCGGTTTCAACAAATAAGGACAGTAATACCGGTCGTGTAATAGGTACAGATTACTAAATGGATTGATGCTCCATTCTCATTACTGATGGATTAATGATACATTCTCATTACTCGTGTTCCATTCTTATTACTGACGATTATCCGAATTTGTCAGATTGGGATACCTACTTTGACAGTAGCCTAACACTGACAGTGAAGGGTCGGCAAAAAATTCGGAGAACCGTCAGTAATGGGAATTGAACATCAATCCATCAGAATATAAGGTCAGCATTGCGATCAGTATTACTAGCCATATTTGTTGAAACTGACAGTATTACAGTGCAGGCCCTACTAGCTGTGCAGTACAGCTTTTTGGTTGAGATTACTGTCAAATTGTCAAGTAATTTTAAATCGTCTATTTAGTGCGTTTTATGGAACGATTCTTGCAGCAAGAAAGCGAACGAACACGGCCAGCTGTAAATCCAGTCATCATTCAAACCAGGAACCAGCTCAACAAAAAATGTTGGGAGATCCGTGAGGCAATCGCATATTTTTCGCTTGACTATGTTACACCTAACATGCGTGAAACAGCAGAAATAGTGAACGAACAACGGTATTACAATAATTAGCAGCATTACACCCCCAATTAAACGGCATTGGATACAGCACGACATCAAGATGAGCGGACCAGATCGCATACTCACAAAGCTGGTTTGGTGAAATTCTCTTCGCTGGCTAGCCCAATGTCGCTGCTTCTATCGCTCTCGCAGCCAGAGCAGTTCAGCTCCTGATTACCCCTCTTGGCCATGTCGAGAAAAGTCTTTTCCTACCGAATCAGACCCGGTATTTACGTTACAAATCGCATGATGTTTGATCCCAACAAACCGCCATGTTGATGTCTTGAACCGAAAGCGGATGGATCCAGTGATTTCATTCAATGTCAACTGTTACGGCTATTAGGTGGCGCCATCG
>JAQGAF010001903.1:0-26637 GCA_034687865.1 Kryphioiulus occultus
TTCCCTGACAACTTTTCAGTCATTTCCCTGACATCTTACGTGAGGTTTTTCAAAAACATTTAAAAAAATGATGGATTTTATCCCAAATTTTTATATTTGTATTATAAAAGATGATGCCACAGAGTTTGCTATAAACCATAGGAAAATACAGGAATTTCTCTAAAAATATTCCCTGACAACTTTTCAGTCATTTCCCTGACATCTTACGTGAGGTTTTTCAAAAACATTTAAAAAAATGATGGATTATATCACAAATTTTTATATTTTCATTATAAAAGATGATGCCACAGAGTTTGCTATAAACCATAGGAAAATACAGGAATTTTTCTAAAAATATTCCCCGACAACGTTTCAGTCATTTCCCTGATATCTTACGTGAGGTTTTTCAAAAACATTAAGAAAAATGATGGATTTATCCCAAATTTTTATATTTGTATTATAAAAGATGATGCCCCAGAGTTTGCTGTAAACTATAGGAATTTTTCTACAAATATTTCTAAAAATATTCCCTGACAACTTTTCAGTCATTTCCCTGACATCTTACATGAGGTTTTTCAAAAACATTAAGAAAAATGATGAATTATATCACAAATTTTTATATTTTCATTATAAAAGATGATCCCACAGAGTTTGCTATAAACCATAGGAAAATACAGGAATTTTTCTAAAAATATTTCTAAAAATATTCCCTGACAACTTTTCAGTCATTTCCCTGACATCTTACGTGAGGTTTTTCGAAAACATTTAAAAAAATGATGAATTATATCCCAAATTTTTATATTTGTATTATAAAAGATGATGCCCCAGAGTTTGCTGTAAACTATAGGAATTTTTCTAAAATATTTCTAAAAATATTCCCTGACAACTTTTCAGTCATTTCCCTGATATCTTACGTGAGGCTTTTCAAAAACATTAAGAAAAATGACGGATTTTATCCCAAATTTTTATATTATTATTATAAAAGATGATGCCACAGCAGTTTGCTGTAAAATATATGGAAATATATAAATCATTCTAAACATATAGGACTAGATAAAGAGTATCTCAAAAATATATAGGAAATATAGGAATCACTTGACAGCCTGATTAACAAACACCATTAAATGATCGCTATGCAAGAGCCATAACCGAGTTTTTTTTGGCAAATTTAGGCGAGTCTATGGCAAATTTCTGGCGTTTGAAAGCATGCAGAGAGAAGCCATGATATTGGCAGAGTGTATCAGCTGAGAAAAAGAGGAAACTGAGGGTTTGCCAACTAGGTCAAACCTTTCGTCGTCAGCTGACTCTCAGGAAAAAAAATACATGCACCAAACAACAGCCAGCTTGCATCGAAAGACAGGAAAAACTGATCCACTGCAGCCATCCTCCATTTTGCAAATCAAAGTGAAAGCTCTATGGGACACAACCCAACGCAAATGAAGGCCTAAAGAACGAGGCAAGCCGTTGCTTAAACAATGGCATGGCAAACATCTGGCTAGCGCAAAATTTATGGGTCGAAAAACTAACGAAACCCTGATGGTCACCGCTTCTGACACTCGTATGGCTAATCACAAATTCGTGAAACGAAGCAAACGAGCCACTAATGAGTAATTAGTCCTCAGCGTTAATTCCAACATGGCCGCCAGTTAGAACACTGAGTCCGCATCATCTGTTCAGCAACGGTTACATGTTTGCAAACATTTGTTTAATTTATTATCTATTACAAGCACATGCATAAGTACTAGTCTAGAATGGGTGCATTTTTCTTGTTTATTTTACTAAACTCTATTGGTTTTGATTACTTGAAAACTAATTATGCATGACGTCACTAAATGCAATTCATATTATCAATTATCAATGGTGCAAACAAAACACATGCAACCTTGACGTCAGTAAATACAGGGTTCACACTCACCCTGACACCCTGACAACTTTTCAGTAATATCCCTGATATTTGGCACGAAATTTCACACAATATTATACCGCAAAAATAGTACATGTATTAATCTTCAAGCCCTGAATCAAAGTTGAAAAATTTTTTCGGAGATTTAGATCACGAGTAATGAATTTAAATAATTAGTAGCGAAATTAATAGTGAAGTAAATGTAACGGGCAATTTTTGTGAAAAAAGACACATATTTCAACAAATTTTGCGGACTTTGACGAATTCCCTGACACTTTCATTTCCCTGATATTCCCTTGACTTTCCCTTGAAATAGTCAGGGTTTCCTCAAATAAATTTCACGAGATTTTAGAATACATTCCCTGATCACTAAAAAAATGCAAAAAATACGACTTATGCGAATGCGAGGCAATTAAACTACATTAATTAATTAAGGTAATTTGCATAGCATACATGTACCAGTTTTTAAGCAAATTTAGCAAATTTCATTCTATGCTAATTTCATTTCTGAACTATTTACTGTACGTCGAGGTTACAAACGTACAGTAAATAGTTCAGAAAGGAAATTTTCAACTTCTGACTTTTCCAGTTTTTAAGCAAATTTCCCGGACCATCAAAAATGCGAAATGCGACATACTCTATGCAAAAGTATGACAATCTACATGTACATGTACATGCATCACTTTCAGTAGTATAAATACATGAAATAGGAGGCAGAACAAAAAACCTAACTTAAAACCACAATTTACTCAGCTGCCCCTAACCACCAGGCAATCACTGCGAGCATACGAGCCATTAGGAGAAGCCCATTTTCGCATTATGTCTACGGCGAAGCAGGGCACAATGTAAAGTACAGCCTTTTCTTTTGTACAGATGCATGGCTGACTGAGTGTGTTATATTAAAACCAGAAGATTTTAGGTTTCAGAAACGAGACGTTACATCTGACACACTGATGTGGATCAGCTGATGTTAGAAGTACGAAAAACTCATGAAAAACTCAGAAGGCCTGGCTGACTACCTTCCCCATAATCCCGAAATCTCATGAGGAGAAAACCCCCAAAGGCAAAGGTCAAACTAAGGTCGACGAGGGCCTATTTTAAACTGTTTGCGAGAACCACCTGTTTGTCGTCGATTCCCCACCAGGGGGGATTTATTGAAAGCCCATGCAGGTATACCTTCTTCGCAAACAGGCCTAACAAAAATTCGGGTTTTGCAGGCTTTGGCCCCATTAAGCAGTTTTGGAGAAGGGGAGACCCCTAAGCTCCTCTTTAAAAATGGTCGAAGCGGTCAGTCTCAAAGACGCCATTCCATTGTCCGATTCAGGCCAAGCACTGAACCAGAGCTTGGACCTGTTAGGTCTGCATGCCTAAGATCATTTGTAAACATCCAAAAACTGCCCTTGACCATTGATGGACAATGGTTGGAATGCAATCTCATGTCCAATTACCCATCAAAATCGAGCTGGTCAGTCCTCATGTCGATTTGGTAGACACAATTGAGAATGAAGTTTTTGGATGTTTTTACGTGTTATTACAGTTAAGCGAAACAATATTATAATAAGGGTGTCTACCGGTTTTGGTATTGCAAATTCCCTGACTTTTCCATGAGTTTTTCATGACGTCAACATTTTTTCATGCCTATTAGCATATGGGGTCGTTCAAGTTTTATGTCATGACTAAATACCTATCTTCAGACACAATATCTATCACTGTTGAGACATTATTATTTGCCAAAAACACGCCGTAGCTAGGACAATTTTTTTTTGCAAAAATAGGTGACGAATGAAGAATTTAAACCCAAATTTTTATTTTGTGTATCAATCAAAAGATAAAAATTCAATGACCTTGTTGTGCATTTCATGACTTTTCCATGCCCTGATTTACATTTCATGACTTTTCCATGACCCTGATTTACATTTCATTACTTTCCATGACCCTGGTGTAAACGTCATGACTTTCCCATGACCATTATTAAAATCTCATGACTTTTCCATGACTTTTAATTATTCTTGACTTCCATGACCAGTAGACGCCCTGTAATACCTGAAGCACTTTTGATTTAAAAATTACAAATTGGCTCAGATGTTATTTTTCCTGACCTATCCAGACCATTTTACTTTCCCTGACTCATTCAGACCATTTCACTTTCCCTGACATTTCCAGACCATTGCACTTTCCCTGAATTTTCCATACCATTTCACTTTCCCTGACATTTCCAGACCATTTCACTTTCCCTGAATTTCCATACCATTTCACTTTCCCTGAATTTTCCATACCATTTCACTTTCCCTGAATTTTCCAGCCCATTTCACTTGTCCTGACTTATCCAGACAATTTCACTTTCGCTGACTTATCCAGACCATTTCACTTTCCCTGACTTATCCACACCATTTCACTTTCCCTGACATTTCCATACCATTTCACTTTCCCTGACTTATCCAGACCATTTCACTATTCCCTGACTTTTCCAGGTTTTCCAGACGGCCTTCCACCCTGTTTTCAATTCGTGGGAATGAATCCTGCGTAAAATTAATTTTCGTTTTTCATTCATTGAACAAAACCAGGCAGACTCATTCACACGGACAAAGTGAATTTACTGACCTTATCTCAAAATTATCATCGATAAACTGGACCCTGGCAAAAAACGAGGATGTAAACGCCAGCGCCGCCTAATAAAACTTCAATTTCAAAAGGTGGATTAATTTCAAAACTGGCTAGATTAAATCCTCGAGAAAACCGGATATAAAACTAATGAACGTGGGAATACAGAGGAAAATATTTTTGCGAACTGGGAAGCATGGGACAGGCTATCAATTTCGTTCTCACTGAAAGTGCATGGGTCAAACGCGAATTAGTAAAGAGGTCATACAGAGTCATGCTTCAGTCCTGTTCCTGGGTATCAAATTGCCAGACTTTCCCTGACCAGTCTAGTTCAATGCATATTTTCAACGTTTTAATACTTTGTTCTAAGCCATGAAGTCAAAAACCTTTCGTTTAATCGACTATTAACAACATTGAAATTTCACTTTCCCTGATTTTTCCAGACTTTTTCAGCTTTCCCTGACTTTTCCAGACCATTTCATATTCCCTGATTTTTCCAGACAATTTCACATTCCACTATTTCACCTTCTCTGACTTAAATTAATGATTAAAAAGGTGCACTGTTTTCAACCAGCATTGAAATCAGGGTTCCAATTCAAATTCCAAAGTCGATTTCCCAGACTGTGATATTCCCTGACATTTTTCAAAAACAGTAAGAAAGACAATGGATGTTATCCTAAATTTTTACATTTTCACTACAAAAGATAAAACCTAATCAACTGGCTGATGCAAACTATCTCAATTTTCTTGACATTTTCACCAATTCCCTGATTTTCCAGAAAGTGGGAACCCTGTAAATTGGACTAAATTTTATCCAATTTTTTATAAAAGATTACTAATCAATTGGCTGATGCAAACTATCTCGATTTTCTTGACATTTTCGCCAATTTGCACAATTCCCTGACACCTTTTCATTTCCCTGACTTTCCAGAAAGTGGGAACCACGTAAATTGAACTAAATTAGAATGAAGATTCTCGTTTTTTTTAGTATTTTTACAAAACGTTTCTCAAAACTAAGATATGTCTGTCATTTCCAGGGTTCCCACTCAAATTCTTAAGTCGATTTCCATGACTATGATATTCCCTGAGAACTTTTCAGTCATTTCCCTGACATTTTAAGAGATTTTTCAAAAGAAAGAAAAGAAAAAGATGTGGCTTAAGTAAGAAAAATGATGGCTTTTATCCAAAAATTTTCTAAATTATGACTAATCAATGGACTGATGCAAACTATCTCTATTTCCTTGACATTTTCACGACTTTCCTAACACCTTTTAATTTCCCAGACTTTCCCTGACTGATATTCCTCTCAAGGACTGATTCCCTAGTGTCCTGTTCCTCTCTCTCCAAAGGACAAACACCTCACTCCCCAATGGTATCGACCTTGCAGGTTATTAATTAATTTAATAACGCTGACAGATTAAGCAAAACCGCCAATTACAACGAGAATAGCGTGTTTATCGCCAAGCATTTCCGAAATAGGCACGATGAGGACTAAAAAAGTGGGAAGGCATACAGACGCAACAGAACCACTGCCCACAACCAAAAGATAACTTTGAAATAGTGAAATTCCCATCGACTTATCAAAAAAACGAGCTTTGGTTTCCACCAATGCAAGGCCATTAAAGATTGCATTCACTCGCTCTTGGCCTTATCACATTTTTAGGACAAGACTCGATTATTTCCGGTTTAAGAAGGGAAATTAAAAACTAAAAATAATATCACGCCAAAATTTGCTACTCAATTTCCCTGACTTTCCCTGACCAAATTGATTAATTTCCCTGACTTATCAAATAAAAAGGCACGTGTAATTAAAATAATCTTTATCCGCAACACTACAATTAAATATATTTTTGAATTTTTCTGTCAGGACGACTAGCCAAATCTTTAATTGAATTTCCCTGACTTTTCCAGGTTTCCAGACACTTTTTGGAAAATTTCCAGACAATTTCAAAAAACAAGTTTTGCAGATTTGATCCGAGCAAATATACCAGCACACAATTTTGTGAAAAGAAATAATAACAGAAATAATTAGGAGACTGCCATAGGCGTTATTTTTGAAAAACTGCAAGAAATGTAGGATTTTTAGGGTATTAATATTAATAACGATGCGAACACTAGTGGTTGAAACCACTATATTTCAAACGCTGCATTTTTGAGGACTTCCTTGAAATATTAAAAATTCTTTATAATGACGTAAACGTCGTAGGCGAAACCTTTTAACAAAAATAATGCATGTTAGGTCAATTTTTCATAAAGCAAAATTAATTATAATTATAAGAAATGATAATGAAAACGCTGTAAGCGAAATTTTTTTAACAAAAATAATGCATTTTAGGTGAATTTTTCATAAGGAAAATTAATGATAATGATAATGAAACCGATATAGGCGAAATTTTTAAAAAAAGTAGATCACAAATACAGCTTTTCTAATGCTTTTCATGAGATACTTATACCAATCAAATAGTTGTGCCACAACAAATTCCAAACATTGTGAATTTACTTGACTTTCACCTGACTTTCCCTGACTTAATGGTCAAAATATCAACATTTCATTGACTTTCACTGACTTAATGGTCAAAATATCAACATTTCCCTGACTTTCCCTGACCATATAAACTGTTGTTAAAATTTATATGGAATCCTCAATACGTCACAGCTATCCCTCAGATTTATCAGTTCTTGAATTATCAAGAATCATCATGAATTACATGTACTGACCTTGCATCAGAAATTCAGTAATAACATTTGTCTGGTTTGACATGGTAGTGTGGGCTCAGTGCACCATCATGCAAATGTCAAATGATCCTGAAAGGTGAGCGTGGGTGACCCAACAATGGGTTTCTGGGATTGGATATTTAACATAGACAAAACACGGAATACACAAGAGCGTGACAACTGTAAACTTGGGAAAATGTAGGTTAAAAACTGAGGAACTGGAGTACAAGAATGCCAGGCATGAGTTCATATTTTGGAAAACGAAGGAGAAGGTGAATGTGGGCGTTTAAAAAGCTAAAAAGGGTTCGTGGGTTATATAACAACTCAGAACAAAATTCCGCAGGTGGTAGAACCAAGGAGTAAAAACACAAAAATGGTAAAACTTAAGCAGGGTGTCTACTGGATATGGTATTGAAAATTCCATGACTTTTTCATGACTTCAACATTTTTTCCATACCCATTAGAATAGGCCGTTCAAGTTTTATGTCACGACTAAATAGCAATTTTCAGAATCATCATCCACCACTGTTTATACACATTATTATTGGCCAAAAACATTTTTTCTGCAAAAATTGGTTGACACATGAAGAATTTAAACCCAAATTTTTATTTTGTCAATAAAACATAATAATAAAATTCCATGACCCCGTTGTAAATTTAATGACCTTTTCATGACTTCAACATTTTTTCCATACCCATTAGAATAGGCCATTCAAGTTTTATGTCACGACTAAATAGCAATTTTCAGAATCATCATCCACCACTGTTTATAGACATTATTATTGGCCAAAAACAATTTTTCTGCAAAAATAGGTGGCACATGAAGAATTTAAACCCACATTTTTATTTTGTTAATAAAACAAAATAATAAAATTCCATGACCCTGTTGTAAATTTAATGACTTTTTCATGACACTGATGTAAACTTCATGACTTTTCCATGACCAGTAGAAACCCTGAGGGCATAGTGAAACACTGAAAATGCCCTTTCTTAACCTGAGACGTGCTATAGCCTGAGACCAGTCACAGCACATCTGGCAACACTGGCTCGCAGCAGTGATGTCAGATTGACGCCATGTTAAACACATTTGAATTTTGATATTCCTTGACCGCTGCCCTTCAGATATGTGGCCAGTTGGTGTACAATTTTTCACAACCAAGAATCAGATATTTTTCACATTTTTCCACATGCAAAAATCTGATTTTACACATGTTTTACCCAATATTTGTGAAAAAAAATAGCTATTTCAAGAGCTCTAACAGTGCATCTCAAACTACAGGACACTACCCACCCAAAAACCAAGATCGCCATAGGTGAATTTTTTTTAGAAAACTAGATCACAAGTTGCTTTTTTAAAAAATTGTATGGTGCAAAATATAATATCAACGTTTAATTAAGGCGATTTTTTTTTAATTCGACCAAAAATGGATTTCAAGTGTATTTTCATGGAAATGATTTTTAAGACATAATGCATTATTTTAAGATTCTAATAAATATTAGTCTTCAAAAGAGCACCACAGGCAAAAAAACTGATAAAAATAATCAAAATTTAGTACGTTTTTATGAAAAGGTAAGGACCTGAATGGAGGGGAATTCCTCGGTATTAAGCTGGATTTCTGGTGAAATTCATTTCCAACGAATTTTTCACAAAAATTGTCATTTTTAGCCAAATTTTCATATTTTTCACACAGGGGTATTTATATAATATTGGGTAAAAAATGTGAAAAATCAGATATTTTCACGTGACAAAAATTTGAAAAAAAAAACAATTTTCACATTTTACACCCCTTTTTCACTGGCCACACGCCTAAATTCTTCATTTTCGGACACCCAACTGCAATGACGTCACGAAGCTACAGGGTGTCCACAAACTCTTTTCCCACATTTTCCACATGCCTGTGCATGGTAAACACACTCAAAATGGGGAAAATTGTTGAGGTGTTTTACAGTCACAGATAAACCCCGTTAAGTAACGTATGAAATCCTTGGTAAACTTACCGAACACGAGTAGTTCAGCGTACTATCTTCTCCGAAGGGCAATATTTCTCCAATGTTACTGGATTAATATTTGGGCAGGACACAATTCCAGTATTGGTTTTTGTATGGCATTATCACACGTGGCAGTAGAAGTTTCTCAAGTTTTTTGGTAATGGTTTGCACTTCTTCGCGAATTTTATCACCAGAGCACGTTTCCCGGCAATATCTTATCTCAGGTTGCAGATACGAACAAAAAGGTAATACTGTGGGTGTCTACACGAAACAGGGAAAATCCCCAAACTGACTAAACTTGGACTTTGGGGGTAAAAAATCTTAACACTGTAAATGGTAGTTAACGTTTAAATATCGAGTAGCTGAACACTGGGCAGTGACGATTCTTGATAAATATAGCACGAAAAAGCCTAAACATGCTAAAATATCAACAGTAATGTTTTTGAGCAAATTATCCCAACTTCAACGATAACAGGTCGCTGTATAAATAGAGATTAAACTTAACAGTAAGTCCACACGCTGGCAGTGAGGTCAGAGGTCAGAAAAATGCTACGAGAAAAATAGCACTTCGAAGCTATCACAAGTATCGGGGGCAGTGTGGGTCAAATAGCACTATTGCTCAATTTAGCACTTATCCTCAAATTAGCATTATTCCTCAAATTAGTACTATTCCTCAAATTAGCACTATTCCACAAATTAGCACATTCCACAATTTCCACTGACACGAAAGGTCATAAAGCAGCGGAAGTGGGGGATGTCAGAGGTCGCCACGTTACGTCAGACCAAGTTGGCAGTTCTGCTTTAAGAAGAAACTCAGTTGAAAATCGATATTCGTGTAGTTAGGAGTCAGATGGTAGCCAAGTTAGGATTCCTGGCAGATTTAAAGGTGCAGAATCGCCAATCTCAGACGAGTAACACTTCCAAAAAACAAAAAAACAAAAATCCAAAAAAACCTCGACGGGGAGGTTTTTTTGGATTGTCAGACAGGGACGTGGATGACGTCACGCAGCTCCAGCCACTGTCTGGAGGTGAATGTCAAACGATTCCTTCTTCAGATACATGGTGGCGAAAAGAGCGAAAAAAGCAGCTTACGTCACGGCTGACCCCATCCGAGTTCTTGGAGTTCTTCAAGTTCTTCAGCTCTTCAGAGTCCCCAGGTCCTCAAACTCTCCAGGTTCTTCAGGGTATCTTAGACTCTTCAAGGTTCCTCAGTCTTCAAGGACCTCAGACACTTCAGTCTTCAGGGTCCTCAGGCTTTCTAGGTTCTGACGTCTCTTCAGGTCCCTCAGGTTCTTCAAACTTTTCAGGTTCATCAGACTCATCACTCTCTCCAGACTCCAGGACCTTCAGACTTTCTAGGTTTTGCACTCTTCAGACTCTCTATGTTCTTTACTCATCAGATTTCAGGTTCCTCAGACTCTAGATTACTCAGACAATAGGTTCCTCAGACTCTCTAGATTTTTCTAACTCGTCAGGTTCTTTGGACTCACCAGGTTTCTCAGACTCTCTAGGTTCCTCAGACTCTTCAGTCTTCAGGGTCCTCAGATTCTTCAGACTCAATTCAGATTACTCACACTTCTGGTTCCTCGGACTCTTCAGACCCTTACGTTTTCTCAGACTCTTCAGACCCTTATGGTTCCTCAGACTCTTCAGACTCCTATGGTTCCTGCACTCTTCAGATCCTTCTGGTTCCTTCACTCTTCGGATCCTTCTGGTTCCTCAGGTTCTTCAGACCCTTCCGGTTCCTCAGACTCTTCAGACCCTTACGGTTCCTCAGGTTCTTCACACTCTTCTGGTTCCTTCACTCTTAGGACTCTTACGGTTCCTCAGGTTCTTCAGACCCGTATGGTTTCACAAGTTCTTCTAACTCTTCAGGGTCTTCTGACTCTCTAGGTACCTTAGAGTATCCAGGTTCTTCTGACTTTTCGGGTTCCTCAGATTCTTCCGACTATCCAAGTTTCCCAGATTCTTCACAATCACCAAATTCTTCATACGCGCACAGCACACCACAGCCGTTTTGGGCTTTGTCGTAATTGCCCCAAAATCCAAAAATCCAAAAATCCAAACTCGCTATCCAACGAGCGTGCTGCCGTTGTTAAAGGTCCCGAGTTCGATGGAGGAAGGAAGCAAAAGCAAATTGCTGGCTAGCAGGTCCAGCGTCTGCAACATTCGCCTTTGTTCGCCACCCCAGTAGAGCAACTGAGTTAGGGTGCAGTGACTCCCAAAATCTCGTACAGTCGTCCCGTAGACAGCAACAACTTCACCCCTCACCGAGTAACCCCTCGTAGGAAGGACACACACAAAACAGCATTCGGCTCACTGCCCTCGCTTCTCACTAGCGCTCACTCTCTTCCAATTCTCCCAACAGGCACACTACTCTCTCTCTCTCTCTCCCTTCTACCTCTGGCCTTCTTCTTTCACTGCCGAGTAACAATGACTGCTTATAGGTTGGCAGGTCCATGCAGCAGCCATGGGAAATGCCATTGCGCCATTGGTATAATGCGGAGCAGGGGAGGAAGGAAGATTACTGGGATGAGAGGAGAAAAATTAAAATACGCGTCGAAAATTGGGTGGATTCGACGAGTCCAAATGCTGGCCAATTGGCAATGGTATGCCTGGATTGCTGACTGTTCCAGCATTGCCAACACTGGTAGCACAGCACTGGTTTGGATTTGTGACGATGGGAAATTGGGAATGACGTGCCTATCTCGATCAAATATGGAGTAAGCAAATACGTACTAAACGAGGCAATTACCTAGTTTCCATGCAGACTTAGCGTGGTCTATCTGGCTTCGCAAAAACCCGATTCAACATTTCTTCATTACTCTAGCGGTTGCCAAAAAATGGCGTATGATCCGAAACTCGTGTTTTTATTTCCGATTAAATTGGGTTGATGGATTACACCCCCCTACCACACGGTATTCAGTTACTGATAGTAGGGTACTGAGTTGAATTGAATTGAAAAACTCTTTCAGAAATAATGGATTTCTAGGCATATTTTCCACGAAATGTTTTCTTTTTGGATGTATTTTTTTGGCAAACACTAGATCATCAATGATGCAGTTAGATCATTTTGTAAATTTCATAAATAGTAATATTGACATAAATTAATTCCATAGGCGAAACTTGAATAAAAAAATCACCTGAAATAACAGATTTTAGGTGTAATCTCTCAAATACGTTTTCCAGAAATATTAATAACAAAGGCAACGCTGATGGCAATTAAAATTTTTTAAACTAAATCCTACAAAATGTATAAAGTAAGCCACAGGCAACATTTTTAGGAAAACTTAATCACAAATGCTGCATTTTAGGGGAATGGTAGAGGTGATTATCAAGCAAATAATTTATATGTGTTGATTTCTCAGAATTATAACGAACAAGCACAAAATAGTTTTGATATTGAAAAATTCCAGGTTTAAATTAAACATTCCCTATATTTTCAAGTTTCCAGGTTGAATATAAAATTCCCTGATATTTCCAAGTTGGTAGTCGCCATGTAGGAGTACACATCTTTTTGAAATTGCTTTTATTGCTGGTTCGTTACTTTTGTATTTTCATTTTTTATTATGGGACTGGTGATTTCAGTATCCATTGCTACCCAATCGGGTCTGTCACAATGCCACCTTTTAACAGAACTTCCATCTTTTCGATTTCTGAGACAGTTTTTCCAATAATTTCCATGGATTTTGTTCCTTCAGATTTATTGGCAATGTAGGTGGCTTGCTAATCACGAGAGATGACAACATCGTTGTGATGGACTGTTCACTGTCAACCCTGAACATCTTGTCGGAAGAGGGCGAGCGACTTCAATACTACAACTTCCGCGACTGTATGAACGAGCCTACCGATTTCGCCATTCACAATGAGGAGTACTTTGTTTGTGACTACAAGGGTCAGTGTGTGATGGTCTTCGGCAGAGAGGGACAGGTCATCCGGCAAATCGGATTGGGCACTGGTTTGAAATATCCGAACGGCATTGACATCAGCAACGATGGTGACATACTGGTAGGTGACAGCTGCGATAAACGATTCCAAGTTTCAGTTTTTTCCCACGAAGGCAATATGCTCGGCAAATTTCGATGTCCGCACCAGGATAAAGTAAACAAGTGTTACGGACTGCGCATTACGTCCGAAGGTCACATACTCACTTTGGGACAGAATAACCACCAGCTTATAATTCTTGATCCTTTGTATATATGAGATGGTGCGTTATAATAGTTGGATGTTTTCGGGCATTTAAGTTATGTTATGTTAAATATTAATGGGCGATTAAAGTACAGGCTGGACGACTATAGTCTCTCAGTATTTATTACAAAAGTTGATACAGTAAGCTGGAATGTACTTCTCTAAACTCAAATGTTTGTTTAAAACTTTGATTTACTATAAAATGAATTCCTAAAACTGAACTTCACCACAAAAATTATTCAAAATAATTATTACATGGATGAAATAAACAGTATTTTAAATTTTTGCAGAATGCAGGATTTTTTCAATGATTCAATTCAATCTTTCACCAAATAAAACGGTCGATCTATTTCAACAAGTTTAACCAATTCAAGTTGGAAGCAGTGATTTGCATGCCAGAGGTAGTCACAATTGTTAATCCTTTTTTGCATGCATTTTGCGAGTTAAATTTTATTTTCAACTTTCACAGCCATTTAATCATTTTTTTTACCTCAAATCTGAGAAATCTATTTGCGTGCAATAAGTGGAAATTCAGTGTGTTTGTAACAACGTCTTGTGGCATTGTTTGCAACATGCATAAACTAATGGTCTAGTTAGCTAATAATCAGAATCTTCGTCCGAAGAACGATTCCCCCCTCGAATGGTTTTCTTAGCCTGCGTGATGTTCAACTTCTTCTTCGCTGCCGCTGGATCTGGAGGAGTCAGCAGATCACCGCTATATTCGATTACAGCAGCTCTAGCGATGCGCCATTCCAACATTTCCGTCGTGAACTCATCGTGGCCGCCTAGGTCGTCAAACCCGATGATGAAATCTTTCGTTTTAGCGTCTTTTACCAAAACAACGGTGGGCAATACTTTGATCTTCAGTCGCTCAACCAAGAAAGGAGCCTTGTCGACACTCAACTTGATAAATCTGGCCTCGATGTGCTTCTTGGACAGCAGAGCTAAGTGCTTGTCCACGATCTTGCATCGAAATGTACTGTCCCGATGAAAGTGACAAACCACGTTTTCACTTTGTTTGCAGATTTCGAAGAACTCCTTCTCGTTGCTGATTTCCAAGAACTCTCCATGCCCCTGAAAGCCAAATAAACGAGTTATTGAAGGTACTTTGCCACCGTCGTGCTGTTGCAGGGTTCCCCAGGGATGAAATTCCCTGACAAAATATGCCAAAGCAAGGAATACTATAATTGCTTAGTTTATATTTAAACAAATGATAAAACGCACATTTACAGACTTGCTTGTCATCTCTTAAATTTTGTGTTAACCAATAGCTACCTGCATCAGACTTGAATTTCCCTAACTATTCCAGTTTCCCAAGAGATTACATTTTCAACTTTCCTGACTTTCTCAAGTCTTAAAAAGGCCTTAAAACAATTTTAAAGAATTGCTTGCCAGCTCTTGGTTTTTAGGGCTAACCATTGAATCGGTTATTGGTTTGTTTAATTTTCCAGGCTTTTTCAATTTCCCTAACATTTCCATGCAGGCTTTCCAGGTCTGGGGGCCCCTCATCATTAGACTACCTTAGCTATCCACTCTTGTTTTTTCTCGGCATGACGTTTCATCTCCATTATTCGCTTTCTTCTGAGATTCTCCATTTCACTGGAATCAATGCGGTCCAACTGATCCAATTCGGAATCGAGCTGTAGACGGGTAAAGGAATTTAACGTATAGGTTGTGCTCGATTTTATGTCTTAAGTACATGTATGTTGTCAACTTGTCCCAATTACAAATGTTCGCATCTTACCTGCTCTTCCATCATTTTTGCAGCTGTCACCAGTTGCTGCTCTAGGACTTTTTCTACTCCTGCCATCTTTATTTTGGCTCTGGAGAAGGCAAGTTATAGATGAAAACTTCTTCTAGTTTGTTCGTTAATCATTAAAATTACGAAAGATAATAAATCTTTTTCGATATTTACATTTCCTATATGAGTTCAATGAAGTGAACAGCAGTAATAACCAGCGCAACTGCGCAAGAGCCTTATTTGGAAGCCGGAAATGAATGAAAAGGAGGAGTTAACGAGTCACGTGCCGCTGACGTCAAGGGCTCCGCCCCTGCGCAAGTTCACATGTGGCATTGGTTAGGATTTCGAATAGCGTGGGCTTCGAAAGTAAAGAAGATTTTTGTTGATTGTTGTTGGAAATAACTCAAAAAAGATTGATGTGAGTTAACATTATCGTTTAATTTACACATTACGCCTGTCCTGTGTATTACGAAAATCACGTAATTCACGGAGTGTTCAAAAGTTGGGCGGAACGCTCCTTTCTGATCAATTGAGGTGTGATGTTGAGAAATTTAGTTGCTGAACTTTATCACTGAGTTTGACATGTATGACAAATTTGTCATTTTTTAAAAGAATATCAACTTAAAAGTTGAGTGTTAAGGTTTGACTTCATTGCACTCGTGCTAATTTTACTTCTAAAATCGTTCTTGCCTTTCAGGTGATTTCAGTGCCTTTTTCACTCTCCGAAATATGGATGCTGGAGCAATACCCATGTATTGGAGCATTGTGCTTAGTGTGACAGCTCTGAAACTTTTGTTAATTGCATCTTAGTAAGTCAGCACTTTTAAGTATTACAGCATAGTCCAGTCAGATAACTGATAAATTGCATGCGTTTCCCCCCCCAGCAAATCAACCGATTTTGAAGTTCACAGAAATTGGCTCGCTGTCACTCACAACCTCAACAGATCACAATGGTATTTTGAGGTAAAATGTATTGTTAGGTGCAAAAACAGTGCAAATTTTGGTTAATCCGACTATGTTCGAAACCAACAATGGCAATCATATGTAGGCCTATATGTCAATCAAGCGTGAGTGTGGCAACTTGTGAAGACAGGTGTCCGTATTGGTTGAAGTCCCACTGTAGTCTACAGTCAGTCAGTATACCCAGTTTTCAAGAGTTGCCACTCTTTCGCAATCAAGTCAGATCATGTAAACATACGTTGATGCATTTGTTTGCATGATAATTACGATTTATATGGAGGCATATCACCTCAATTGTTACAGGTCTTGGCATTTACATGTGCATGCAATTTAGGTTGGTTCGGATTAACCAGATTCAAACTAGTCATGTATTTTTCTCATATAACATTTATTTGGTTAAATAGAATACTTCCCAGTGGACGTTGGATTATCCTCCATTTTTTGCTTGGTTTGAATATTTGCTGTCGAATATCGCGCCTTATTTTGACCCTGAAATGCTAAAAAACAGTCGTTTTAGTTATGATAGTAAATCAGCTGTTTTGTTTCAACGGTTATCTGTCATTGTGACTGACTTTGTATATGCTTTTGCAGTCTACAGGTAAGCCTTAGTTGAATTGTGCTGCTGGGCTAGTTGGGCATAATTATTTCTCTGGTTTTAATGCACTAATATGCTATTTATAGGTGCTGCCAAATTGTTTGCAGAAAACCAAAAACGCCAAGAAGAGATTTTTTTGCAGATGATAGGTTCATTTTATGTATGCTTCTAATGACCAACGTTGGTTCATTGATGGTTGACCACATACACTTCCAGTATAATGGATTCCTTTATGGCATTCTTCTGATTTCCATCCTTTGTATTTTTAAAGTAAGTCCATTTTACTAATATTATAAAATGCCACAATTGTTGTCAATTCTTTCAACATTTTACTATCTTCAATGAATTGAGCTTTTAGTTAAAAACCTTTTGAAATATCTGAAATTTCTATGTGATGCATTTTCTAAAAACCGAATGATAGACTTATTTTTTATTTTATTTTCCTTAGAATCGACTTCTCGAATCAGCGTTCTGGTTTGCAATTCTTCTCAACTTCAAACATATTTTCTTGTACATGGCTCCAGCATATTTTGTCTATCTTCTTCGCAATTATTGTTTTAAAGCAAAAACAGGTTTGTTTTTCAGTTATTTGATCTTCATCGGTTAAAACTGATTGCGGTGTGCTTGTCTTCTAAATACTAACATTTTTTTTTCAGATAACCGCACTTACTGGGAGGACTTTGTCTTTGTCCATTTTTTGAAGCTAGCACTGGTTGTTCTGTCTATTTTTAGTTTGTCATTTGGACCATTTATCTTGGATGTAATGAAAGGGCCCACTTTTGCATTTAATAATGTTTCTGCAAGTATGGCTTTCATTTATAACTTTTTGTTTTATAGGGCGAGATTTCACAAGTTTTCCGTCGCCTATTTCCATTTAACCGTGGATTGACTCACGCCTATTGGGCTCCAAACTTTTGGGCTTTTTATAATTCCTTCGATAAAGCCCTCGCTTTTGTAGGTATGACGACAACACCATCTCTTGTTCAGTTTGATAATTACGACAAATTTGTATGTTTTACGATAATATTGACCTTTATTTTAAGGTCTGAACACGTCTTCTGTCGATGGTTCAACCATTGCACGGTCATCAATGACGGGAGGCAGGGTTGAGGAATATCAGCACGCTGTGCTGCCTTCAGTTTCTCCATTGGCTACTTCAATTATTACAGTGTTTTTCATGTTGGTATGTATGACTTTGTTACATTTGTACATATGATAGTATTTCACCATGTCGTTTCCCACAATTTCGTTCCTCAAGGTAAATGTTGGGGTAGTTTCCTATAAATTAATAGGATGATCTTGTTATTAAAACTAGTCAAGTTTTAGCTTGTATTCATTTTAATCCTGTAGCCTGGATTAATTGCTTTATGGAGGCGACCAAATGAACCAATGGAGTTTCTGCGGAGTCTAGTCCTATGCACCTTTACCTCGTTCATGTTTGGTTGGCATGTCCACGAGAAGGCAATTCTTATGGTTATCATTCCGCTGAGGTTAGTTGATAAAACCCGCACATTGTATGTTTGATTATTGACGTTTTGTGACTCGGAACTCATTAATTTCAGCATCCTTGCAATGGTACGTGCTCAAGAAGCTCGAATTTATTTAATCCTCAGCACTGTAGGACATTTCTCTCTAATGCCATTACTTCACGAGGCTGCTGGTAGGTGAAATATTTTCATCTTTACTAATTCCCTTATGTTTTAAAGAAAGTGATGGCAATTATAATTGCACTTTTTTAGAATCCCCTACAAAACATATAATGTTTGCCCTTTTCACAATGTATGCATTCTTCAGTCTTGCCCTCAAGTACAAGTAAGAACAATTTTGCCAAAAATTTCCAATTTTGAAATATGATAGTTTTTGTGGAATTTGCTTCACACAAGGAAGCTTACTAATTTAGTTTCTTTCTTTCTCTTGCATTACATTGTCTGATTACTGTGCATTATCATGAAGTCAACGCAAGCCGTATCCTCTTCCACTGTTGTCGGATATCGAAACAGCTTATTTGCTGGGGTTAGCGGTGTTACAAATTTATATAGGCGTAATTCACGGGTTGTTAGGCTGGAATTCCAGTTATCCATTTTTGCCATTAATGCTAACATCCCTGTATTGCGGGCTGGGAGTGACTTATGCTTGGGCACGGTTAAACTGGATCTCGCGGTTTGAGCCTCTGCGATACACGATCTAATTACAATTGCTGAAAGAAATCCGCATCCAAGTGTTTTAAGTCATTTTATGAAATCCTCTCATTTTTATTACCGATTGCATCGTCATGCAGCAATTTAAAGCGCACAATTTGTTTTGCAGTCCATATTAGTCAAAATGGTCTACAACATGATGGTGTGACCACATTAGTTTATTTTTCTACACAATGTGTGTAAAAGCCTCATTTAGAAGAATCTTTCTTTAATGACGGCAAATAAGGTTTTAAAATTAAATGCCCAATTTAGTATTATATAAACGAATATTCCTAGACTAAAACTTACATTTTGCTATCATTACTAAAAAAATCTCTTCGAGATACATGTATTCTTTAAAAACAATTCCAGTGTTTCTTTATTGGTAATAAAAATACATCTTTGGAATTAATGGCATTATTTATTTTATTGCCAGATATTACAAGATGTACCTGACACATTTAATAGTAAACGTATGAACAGCGTAAATAATGTTGCTTACCAAATTTCTAATAATCTGTGTCGGACTTATATGAGAACGGTGTGTGGAGCCACGTGAGTCCGAGCAGAAGTGAAAACTTTCTCCACAACTTCGATTTCTTGGGAAAATACTCTAGTGTTGGCAACGAGTGCTCACATTGTGTGTAAATTTTATTAGGTGATTATTAGATGCCTTGTTGCACTTATGCGTTATTTTGGCCAACTTTATACGCAGTCTACTCTGATGTGCCTTCGAGTAATTTATTGAGTCCTAAATTAAGCTTAATCGCTCGTTAAATCTAGTCCCTTGCTTAAATCGAGCCATCCAAATTTTATTTAGTGCACGATAAATTTAATGAAAAGGCCCTGGTTTCGCCAAACAGTCAGTGTTTTTGGTAAAGTTATGTGGTGCTGCAACTAGACTCGAAAACAAAGTTTTTTGACATTAGGTAATGTCACATTACTGGTTCTTCCATAACTTATGTGTATAGTGTGTTAGATGCTGATTATCCTTTCCCCCACAATGTTTAGGTTTAACGTCAAATGAAAACCATTCAACTAGTGGTAATTCTTGACTCCACTGATCCTGCATGCGTTTACTTATGACAATCATTTTTATTTGCACATTAGTATCATTACATGGTTGACTTTTTTCGAACAAATTTGTTGAAAGTTTGGACAGACTCACACGCACAACAGAGTATATAAACGCTGATACACCATGCACTCTGGATCATGCACACATTAAACGAAATAAATAATGTACTAGCCTTTGTTGGTAAAACACAAATGTAAGACTGGGTTTGACCTTTGAAGTCGGTTCAAATTACAAATGCTAAAACAATACAAACGGCAATACATGTCATGATAATTATGAAATACGCTAATGGTCGATTGGCTTAATCTCTTTCCAAATATGAACGTAAATATGAAAAGTAGTTGTATTACATGTATTGGTTTTCATTATAAAGTCGTACATTGGGCATGCATATGGGGATATATAAATTAGTGCCAAAGCAGCAATTTATGAATTTTGCTGACTTGATGATCACAAATCAAATTGCTGCAATGATAACAACTTCAAAAGTTTCTCCTGATTTATCACTAATAAATATAGTTGCAGTATTATTTTTAAAACAGAACTAAATAGGAAAAATTAAGTACTGAACTAATTTAGAGAATAAATTTTGAAAATATATTAGGTTGTTAAAACAATACAACCTAAAGTTGTGCCATTGTGGGTGTTTGTTTTACGATCATCTTCGATCAAGTCATATGATACAGAGCCTAGTCCTTAAAAAATGTCACCAAAATCTTCAAAACCTTTGAAGCATCGAGGTTGTGACGTCATCAGTCATTAGATCAATGTTCTAGTCCACAGCCATGAACTTCACATAGCAACAATTACATCTTCATTCGAATTGTTGTTACAGTGATTTCAAAATATAAAATGACGTCACACCGATCTAGACCTCATGTTAGTTTTTGACCTACGAACAACATTCTATAGTTGTACACTATATATGGAATCAGATACAAACTGATCAGGAACCCTATCAACTAACTGTATGGGTGTCTAATGTCACGTTTTACATCACCGTTTATATGTAAATGCATTATGCGGTATGTTTCATCGTTACGTTGTCGGTTTATAATTGGTTTCAGGTGGACAAAACATGAACCGCATTATTTTACTAAAGGATGTATGACTAATCTGGTCGGTTTTAAGTCATGAGGGAATGCTAGAACAAATCTTTGCAATCTCGAGGGACTAATGGTCTAATGCAGTTGAGAATGACAAACTTTTTAGAGACAAATATAAATTTTCAACTATTACAGTTTGCTAGAGTAGTATTGCGCTGTAATACTATTCTGTAAGGATTTGAATTTGCCGCGCATCACGTGCGAGCGTTCATTGGTCGAATATGTTTCACGTGACGATGCTCGAGGAAGCGGCGCACGTTGTAACCTTGACAACCGTGGAACGTGATATTCCAAATAGGAAGACGTTATATTTTGCAAAAAGAACTCGTTTGCGTTTTTTCAAGATGACGTAAAATGCAATACACTGGCCAAATTGAGTTTTATCTCAAGTAAAACAAGCATTTGCAGGTAATTATTATATTGGTATTTCAAAAAACGAACGTTTTTCAAATACAATTTAGCGAAGCCCAGCTAGATACTGCAAGTCCGCTGGCTAATATTGGTAGAAATGAAACATTCGCAACAGGTTCAGGTAGTTCATTTTGTCTGTTAGAAGTTGTTTGTGGCATACAAATTGTATAGCAAATATCTATCATGGTAAAAATTTGAACAGATACTCCCCCAGTTGAAGACAGCTGTCGTTTCAGAAAGATATAATTTTTCCCTTATCTAAATAAGTACACGAAATTCTGAATAATCCACCGAGCTATTGAATTATTCTAAAAGGCATGACACGAATGTAAATAACATTTGAAAATATACATGTCACTATTACTGCCATTACATGTTACATGTATAAACGAGCTATGCACCTTTTTGATAAGTAGGTCAGTCTTGAATCCAGTAACTCCTTAACCGTAAAGGGGGATAAGCTATAATTCAAAATGCTGCATTCATGTTGAATTTTTCCACCTTAAAAAACAATTCACAGAAACCGACAACAAATACTGGGCGACTTTTTAAAACTTTTCACCGTGGAAGGACGTTTTCCTAGCGTCCAACGGCCGGAAGAGACACCCGAAGTTAAATCTCGGGAAGTCTTGCTTGACACTGATCAAAACCCTTCCCGAAGTTAAATCTCAAGAAGCCTCGCTCGACATAGGTTTCCAGAAATTTAATGTACAGGTAGTTAAAACCCCTCGCTCATCTTCTTTACCTCCTTCACCACCAGCGCCAGCTTCTTCAGTAGAAGTTCGGGTTGTCAACCCCTTTGTCCACATATCTGTCCACCTTGTGGGCCCTGTGCAGGTTCTCCGTGGAATGGATGCAGTAGCCATCGGCGTCTGTCGCGTAGCCGTTGGCCGGCCGATAGCCACCGCAGCAGCCAGCGTGATAGGCTCGACCCAGGCTGCCTCCCAGCCTGCGAATGTCCGACGGCCGGACGATGACACCGTCGTGGAAGTCTTGGGCCCTGGCGTCTTCCAGCGGCACCACACTGGTGTCGAAGGGCTGCACCATACCGCTGGTGCGGTCGTCCAGCGGGCAGTAGCGCTTGGTGAGCCCGCGGCAGTATTCCACGTAGCCCACCTTTGGCCGTGGGATGCGGGTTAGCGTGTAGTCCTCAAGCCGCAGGTTGGCATTTGGCGGCTCACCAAACTCGAAGGGCTTTGGATCACGGCACGTACAGTACTTGCAGGCTACCAGCGTCATGGCCAGCAGGAAGAGGAATGCGCATGTGGCCCCCACCGAGATGTAGATGAGCAGCTCCACGTCCGTGTGCTTCAGGTCCACCGGGATGTCCGGCTCCTTGTTGAGGAAACCGTCCGCAGTCAGGATCTGGTATACGTAGAACTCCTGCCCGTGGAAGCGGAACAGCGGACCCTTGAGGTCCTCCAGGCTCTTGAGCCTGCCGCTGATGTTGTTGGCACCCCCATTCTGGAACAGGGTTAGGTTGGCGTGTACTCGCCCTTCGGGGGTGCAAACCACCCCCGCCGGGATGGTCACCTCCTCCTTGGTGGCATCCAGCCAGCTGGTCAGGTTCTCGATGATCTGCCGCTTCAGTCCGCTCTCGCGCTGCCCCTGTCGGCCACGGGCCAGGTGGGTGCAGTTGCCGTCGAGGATCAGGATGAACCACACCACTGTGGCTATATCGTTGGTCTCCAAGCGGTTCTTGGAGGCAGGGATTCTGGTTGTGCTGGGCTCTACGGGGCTGGTAAGGGCTCTGGAAGTGCTGCCGTCAGTGACAATTTCTGGAAAACCAGTGGTTACTGCCTTTGGTGCTTTAGTTGTTGTGGCTTCAGGCTGGCTTGTGGTGATTTCATGTTGAGTTGTTGTGGTTTCTGGCTGATTTGTGGTTTCAGCAGTTATTGTTGTGGATTCTTCAGGTTTTACGGTTTGTTCTACGAGGCTTGTGGAGTGATTGTCAAGGGTCCTCGCGATGCCTGTAGTGTTTGATGGGGCTTCTGCAAAGTCCTTTAAAACTGCTGAAATACCCGGCATAACTTCAGTGTTTCTTGTGGTGTTGGCAAGGCTTGCTGGAATTTCTGCCAGGTTTGTTGTGGCTTCTTCCAGATTTGGAGTCACGTCAAAGTTTGTTGTGATGCTATCGAGGTTTGTTGTGATTCCATCTAGGTTAGTTGTGATGCCCTCGAGGCTTGTTGTGATGCCATCGAGGTTTGTCGTGATTTCTGCAGGGCTAGTTGTGATTTCCGTGACGTATCCAGACTCGGTACCTTTCGAAGTCGTGTTTCTTGCAGAATGTCCATCAGTGGTTAGCTCGACTTCATAACCTGTGGTCAGTTTCGTTACTTCGGTGGTCGGTCTTGCTGCCATGGTGGACGTTGCCTCTGACTCTGCGTTGTTCACAAGGCGAGTTTTGGCACCTGCAGTGGTTTCAGACTCTGAATCGTTTAGTTTGGGAGCATTCCTCGCAGCGTGTGCTGATAAGTAACTGGTTGTCATTTCTGATTCCTTGAGTGTTGTGGTGCCACTGTCTGTGGTGACCTCTACTTCAGAGTTTTCAGCTGTGGATGTTGGAAGAATGGGGGATTGTGTTGATTCGGATGACACGTTGACTTCAACTGATATTGAAGCTTCAGATCTGGTTTCTTTAATCCTGATATTTGGTGGCTGAGTTGTAAATGCCAATGTCGAGTTTGCCGAAACAATGCCATTGAAGGTATATGTGCCTGAAATGAAACGTTTGCAGGATATAATTAGGGTGTCGTGGGCAACATTGACAATCTGGAGCAGAAAATGGGTCATGAAACCTATAGCTTTCATTGTTTTGTTTCACTTAATGCATCTGAGGAATTTATTTTCGTGATTAAATTTTGTGCCATGAGACTGGAGATTGTACATCATTTTTATCCATTTTTTTAAAATTCCAGTTATGATACCATCACCAAATCACGATTTTTAACCCACCTTTCCCCGTCATTTTGACTTGATGACATAATGGTAACATAATCATTTCTAAACATGAGATCAGAAATGATGGATTTCATCCTACATATACACTACATGTATTTTTATCAAAAAAATATAGAAAGAAAGGTTTTGCCATAGGCGAAAATTATATGGCGCATTACCAGAAATGATGGATTGTAATTGTAAAACAGTAGTAATAACGAAGAGAAAATTAACTAAAGACACGTTTTTGATGAAAGAAAAACCGCCGTATTCGAAATTGTTTGCAAATCTAGATCGCAAATTATGAATATTAACCCAATGTTCTACAAATGGCCAATGATGACTCATTGAGTCCCCCTAAGAAAGTGACATAATAATTGAACGTCCCCTTATTACTGTTTTATTGTTTTACGTTAGGGTCGTTCAAGTATTATGCCATCACAAATTAGTGATCTGAAAAACCCCATGTCAGCATTAATCATTATTTGTAGGCTCCCTCAATGTTTTGTAAAAGATTGTCAATATGGCCCAAAAAATGTCGAACTGAGCTACAATTTTAACCATATTTGAACAGAAATGATGGAATTTAGTCACACAAAACCACCAAATGCCCATTTTTTAAAAAAATAAAAGTAATGAGTGGAAGTCCTTTACAAAACTGGATGACAAAAGAGATTTTTAACACAAATTTTTATAATAGAATATGATTGACTGACCCATGTTCCCTGTCATCATTCGACTAAGTTGTTAACTCGCATCCTCCCTGAGATGATGTTATGAGATAATACCAGAACGTCCCCCTGAGGAGAATTATTTGGCAAAATCACTTACCAGTTACGAGTAGTAAACAGATTATTAGTAATTTATTGAGTTGCTCGTTGTCCTCGCCCAGCAGCCTCATCTTGATTCTCTTGTGAGTTAATCGACGATTAGAGATGTTATTTAATAGCGATTGTATTCCTCTATCAACAGTTTCATTTTCTTATCCGCTTTCACATGTTGAGGACGTTTCACTGCAAGGCAAAAACGAGAAATGTTGACTTTGAAAAAATGCTGGTCACACTGAGCTCACCTTTCCCATGCGTTCTGAGCTCACATTTGGTGTTTACGAAATCCCGTTAGACTCTCGTTTTGCATCCTGTTGTACCCAGATTGCACCACGACTAAGCTATGCGTAGGCAATTGGAGGATTAATCGCATTAATTCCTAAGAGGTATGTTTGATCGTAAAAAAGAGGTCGGGTCTCCAGGGGTTTATTTCGCGAGATTAATACTCTGTTTATCCGAGCAATCATATACTTCAAGTTGTATTACAGCACAGAAAGATGGAGGATTAAATCCCCCGTAGATTATGTGCATTTGCAGAAATAAACATCCAATGACGTGAAAAATTTGGCTCAATTAACGCTTCACGGAAAAAGACATGTTCCAGTTTATTTTTTTGAAAAAAATGATTTTATGTACAATGTACCTGTACATCGGGCACTTTCAAGAGTTATGATCATAGCTTAGGGGTGGGGTCAGAAAATGATGACGAATGCTGCGTACTTCAACATCTTCATTTAGGGTGGCAAACAAAGTCCAAGTTTTGAAATTTAGGACTTTTGGAGACAAATTTGGGATTATTTTAAGATTTTTTCTAACAGTAATTTTTTTAGAATCCAGTATTTCAATCTTTATTAAAAGAACAAAAGTGGTATTAAGCTACACGTACAATAATGCCATGCTAACGGTTGTCAATATTTAACTTAGCACAGGTAGTCTGTCAACACAATGCACTTTGGACTTTTTTTAGGTCATTTAGGACTTATTTATTTTAAGACTACTTGTTTTCCCCCAAATTAGAGTTCTGCGGATTTCCATGTGTCAAGAAGCAATTTAATTGCGGCATGAAATTAATTATTAGACTGTTGCAGAAAATACATGTTTATTCACTGTTTATTCATGGTTTATTCATGGTTTATTAATGTTTATACATGGCTGCGACTGCCTGAAGTTTGAATTTGCCGCTCATCACGTGCCTATGCGGGAGGAGGCTGCGCACGAGGCAACCATGGCAACCGTGAAAAAAGAACTCAATTGACAGTTATATTGACAGTTTAAAAAACGAACATCTATAAGGGGACCCTACATGGTCAATATTTTACTGTCAGTAAAAAGCTCAGTACAATCGTGAACTCGTTGAGTGAGGTTCTAAAGTACCACGGATCGAAGTGAAAGGCAAAAGCCTATTTGGAGACTTACGAGGCTTATTT
>JAQGAF010001904.1:0-26601 GCA_034687865.1 Kryphioiulus occultus
ATTATTATCACGACGATTTATTCATTATTCGCAGAGATGTCATGTATACAATTTTTCAATTTTTTAACATGGCAGGGATGGGAGGGGAACTGCTCGTTAAATGTAGCATTATAAGGTCAGTTTACTGTAGGTTAAACACACAAAAAAGAAAAATGGTAAATTCAGACAGCTGCTGATAGAATGATATTCAAAAAGTTACAGAAAGTCATTAAAATCTGGGATAAATTCAGTCTCCAGCCTCGTTACAGATTGCGGAATTCAATGATCTTGCCGGACTTGAGCCTGACAAAATTCACAGATCTCAAGAACCACATTGGCTTTTCAAGGACTTCCTGACTTCGCAGTTTAATTGGCAATTGTCGTCATTTTCAGACCATTCCAAAATTAGAATTGAGCGAAGTTTTTATATATCAATTCAATTGTAGCTGTAGATATGATGAATTCTAGCCCAAATTTCAATCAAAAATATGTAGGCCTACCAAGAATTAAAAGATTTTTGTAGTAATTATAACGACCCTTAGATTAGCACATTATACTCTGTATATCTGAACTTATCTACCATAATGTAAATATTTCAAGTATACCAGTGTATTTGTATTTGATTATTTTTATTTATTGGCAAAGATTTCCATGATTTGCAGGTTTTTCATGTATTTTGTCATTTGTAAAACCGGAGTAGGCTTACAAATGATGCATTTTTTTCCTGGCAAAAAAAAAGCATCACAAACAAATTCAATCCATTATTTGAGGTTATTACATTTTAAGGCTGGCATTATCGCCGATTCAAATTTCCCTGACTTTTGCGTAAAAATTTGAAATTCCCCTGACTTTTCCAGGTTGATCAAAACTTTCCTGACTTTTCCAGAGTTTCCAGGTCAGCGGAAACCTGTAGTTGTACTTGAAGAGGTTTGGTGTAATAACACAGGAATGTACAAACTCATTGTTGTGGAACTGTTACAGTGCATGTCATTCCCCCTTTAACTTAACAAGACGCGCTTGCTCTGAGCAAATGCTTCGTCTTAGTTCTCTCACGACGTCCCTGTTCTTTTGGTGTGTATCCACTGACGGTTTCTGCATCGATTTCCCCCGTGTTGAGCGTTATTAACAATTAGGCCGCCATTAAACGTTTTAAGAGCGAATTAATTGGCGCGAAAGCAGCGCCTGTGTTGCTTTTGCAAATTTATATTTTGCTCGCATTGCCGCCCGGCTATTTTTAGAAAGATAATAACCGCGGTAATCTTTTGAGGCAACCACGCCAATCGCAATACGAGGGGGTGGGGCGCTCGTTTTGAATTCCACGCAGGCCTCCATGAACCCCATGCACAAGCACAAGGCCAACGAAACTGCATTCGACGAAAATACACTTGGCTCATCTTTCGGCCTCGTGCCAAACTGACCGTCTTGGGTCGCATCAACCAAAATATCAAAGACAAACAGAAAAACTCCGCAAAAAATACATTTTCCCACAACTTCACAATCTCTCGCCCAGTCACACAAATCGCCAACATCCCAAGCTGCGGATCATAAATTTTCGCAAAAATGACGTTAAATTCCGTCATAAAACGCCCACACTACGCACATACCACTTGACTGACAGTGGCAGAGTACATGTATGTGGAAATGTGTAACAAAACACTGGATTTCGAACAAACAACGAGCGAATGTGTCTTGCCAATGTTGTGACAAACATCAGCTGAAAATAATTATAGTTAAGTAATGCTAGTAATTTTGCAATGGTTTCTCATGTACAATGTTGTGACAAACAGCAGCTTAAAATAATTATAGTAAGTAATGCTAGTAAATTGGCAATGGTTTCTCATGTACGATGAAATCGTAATCTATACTGTATATGGTATTACTGTAAAACCGGACTAATTACGCATATTCATTCACAATTCACCGCATTCATATGTAGACTTTAAGTCACTTAGGTTAGAGTTTAGAGTAAGTCATACATGTCAACAAGTTTGGCTTACACTTGAGTCAACGCAGACTTGATTTGAGAATCTGTATGGGGGTGTTTTGTTCAATACACTCGCTTAATGCAAATAGCAAATACCATGTAAAACACCTTAAACAGGTTTACCTTTAGCAGGCTTTGTTGTAAATAAAGCTGTGTAAGGATATCGGGAAATTAGCTATGTCTGGTTTCAGAAATCACAGTTGGGACACAACCCCAACTTGGTCCGATGTGTAAATCCATATCTCGTTGTTTTGGTTAAGGAAGGTTTTAACTTAACGTCTACATATAAACGTGCATGTAGTGATTATAGGTGTTGCGCCACCAATAAATTTTAATGTTGAAAAATTGGACATTTACGAGCTTTGGGGGTTAGAGATCCAGGATGGATTTTAGAGATCCTTGGACTAGGTCTATTTGGTATTTTCTAGATTGGTGGATCGCAAACAAACTAATAATACAACAAATTATCGTCCTTTTAGAGAGAAGCAGAAGTAACACATACTATATACGGTTGAAATAGCGAATTAGCTCCCAAGGAGTTTCCATATAAAAACTAATTAATTGGGGGGTTTATCAGGCATCGAAGCTAATTAGATACGGAATAGGAATTGACATCATTCAGCATCATAGTTGTTTCATAATCCGCGCATCGCGCAACAAGTTTCACAACAGCGTTTGCCGCGACCTAGCTTTCTGGTGCGCCTACAAGAGGGCGCCACCATCTACGGCGAAGCTGGAGCGTCGCCATAAATGTGCTTGCAATGCTTAAATGCCATGCCATTTTCGAAAATTACCTGCAATTAACTTTCCAACCACGCGCGCTTTAAAAACTAGTTAAGCTCAAGTGTACGGCCTGCAAAAACATAAATGAATTGATTGAAACACCAACCTCAATTAACATTCACGAGGAGAAAATGGAGAGCCAAAAAAAGCAACATGGCGTCGCAGGCGAATATTAATTCGTTTTGATTTAGGGCGTGGGCCCTGCGTGGGATATCGTGATTTTTTCGCCCAAATCCCATGCGCGTTGGTGCACTATATTTCGGATAAGGTTCAAAAGGCGGCCACGACGTTATATAAATAGCGTTTAATTAAACATTTCCTGCACCAACGACCTTCGGGGCCCGTTGGGCAATGCCAACAAAATGGAGCAAGAGCTCAAACTCGAGCCATTGGAGCATGACACTACAGCTACAATATGACAAAGTGCACCAACTTTTACGTGTACATGTGTACTTCCATTGCCAATAACATGCACAGCATGAAGAATTAAATATTTCAAATGTCGAAACAAGAATTTTAAGACAGTTTTATAAACACGATTCGTTTTTACCCCCAGCATCGCCATAATGGGGTCTATTTTCGGCCCTGAAAATAAGGCGATAGCGGTTCTAAATGTATATTTAGCAACTACTGATTCACTGGATTACGTGGGCCGGTGGTTTGGATGAAGGCGACATGACGAACTTGGAACATTTCATAAACCAAGCCATAAACTATAACTAGAAAGTGAAACAAAAATCCCATTGGAACAGTGAAAATGAATCTGTGTGCAAACTTCCGGGTGCATGCAGAGAGTGGAGTAAATTCAAAATACATGTACTGTATTTGTTGAATCTATTTTGATACTAGTGTCATAAATGCCCGCTATCTATTGGAATTATCAAGTTCTGGTAGAACACCTGTCGCCAAATAAATGAATTGACGGTTCATCTAAATGTAACCCGTTTGAAATACACGCTCGTAAATTCAGTGTTTACTCTGCTGATCAACCAAACGCACATTAAAATGTACTCTGAATACATGTACTAATGTATGCCCAAGTGTTTCATTAAAAAGTAGCCAATACACGTACCGTGTACAGCTCACATGGATAGGTTGTACGTGTTATCGTACATTATACGCATATCGATGCTAAAACATATTTGCTCTCAGCTATGACCTTCATCTTAAAGCAAACACTTCGACATGCTTCAATTATTGTTTAGTCTGGTGTTTATAATAATTGTTCGCCTACCCAACGTAAATAGCCTCAATTCCGTCTCAACTACAGTGTGTGATTAGAGCAAACTTGGAGACGAAATCTTTTATATCAAAGTTCAGAGGAGGCTTACATCAAATTCAATATTACAGGCGCTCTCAGACTGTCACGACATACGTCGAAAAACGTGCAAAACTGTCTTGCCTGACTTTTATCAAAAAAATTTGAAATTTTGCCTGACGAAATCAACATCATTTACTGACTTTGCGTGATCTAAAATGGGACTTTTGTTACTCAAATTAATACTCAATGATCTCATAGCAACTGAAAGTTACGAGAAAAAAAACACAGATTAAAATAAAACCAACCACTTATAACACCATAAAGTCTGTCCACTCCTCAATAAATGCAGTATCATAGCATCTAGGACTGGTTGGTAAGCTACACATTTGAATACTGTATAAAACTGGGCCCTAGCTTCACATTTTGCTTGACTTTGTCTGACTTCATTCCAAAATGCTTTACTTAGCCTGACTTTTTTCTGGTTGTCTGACATTTCCTGACATTGCAGGTCAGTGGCAACCCTGTACATCTAATAAGACGTACAGTCAGTATGAAGTGGAAAGTGACGTTTTTGCATATACAACTGCGAAAACAGGCTTGGCTACTCAAGTTGAAATTTCCTCAACTTTTGAAGGGACAGTACGTTTACGATAATAGTATACTGTATCAGAATGCAGTTCGAGCACCACATTCCAAAATGGCGGTGTAAGTGGAACACCCGCCACATAACCTTCTTTTATTGGCCCCATAAAAGATGTGCATGAAGGATGTACCATTGCCCCAACGCATTTTAGCAAATGGGAATGTTGATACGCATATGTTAGTGATTTATGCGCATTGTCTTCTCTGATTGGCAGTTTAAAAAATGTGCAAATGTGAATATCCATCAAAAACAAAGTTGGACTCGACCAGTTTCCCTGCCAAACGACACCGCTACTAAGTTGCATTATTTTGTGGTTGACTTTGGTCATACGAGTACCCCATACTGCCTGCTGCGCTGTGCTACAATCTATTTTCAGTGTGCAATTTATCAAATCAAAAATAGGCTGCATGCCCATCATCAAAACACGTTTGCGACTAGAAATGCAACTTTCCCTTGTGCAGAGGGGGCACGAATGTGCAATGTATCCGACAAATTCCACAAAGTTGAAGAAGTCAACAGATGAACGCAGTAAAGCATAGGACAATTTTCAAGGTGCCAATCTTTCGTGTACGCCAGTAGCACGCCCATTTCTGTATGTAGCAACGTGGATTTCCGTCTGTTTGTCCATCACGTCCTGAGCCACAATGGCCAAAGACAGCATAGCTTCCATCGCTATCTGTCGCATCCAGCCGCCTAATCTAATCGCTAATTGTTGACTGATTCGGCCCCTATCGCTAATCTCCTCAAAATAAATCCCTTTAATACCTTCGCAGTTTCTTTTACAACCACGAGGCCACGATTGTACGGCATCATCATGGCGTTGGGCTAATGAGCACGGCGTTACCTAGGCGACACCGGGCTTTATTTCACACCCCCCCCCCCACCTGGGGGGTTTCTCATTTGCACATAATCCAATGCTGCTCGTATTAAAACGTGCCGGACTGGCTAATGGAAAAAGAAATTTCAGGCACCATATCAGTCTCTATGGTGATGGGGAGGTTTTTTTTCCTCGAAAAAGCCTTTTGACAAAACGCGAGAATCAGCGCAGTTCAGTGAAGCGTCCAGATTGAACGTTTGAATTATAGATGGAAATGCATCCAACATCTTCCAACTTCCGATTCTGGTGGCCCAGGAGAGACTCTGTGTGCTGGCATTTCTAATTAGAACGGTTGATGATACCGTAACAAGAGTGCATCCACTATCCATCGTACTCCAACTTGGAATGGGAATTGGGTCACTGGTGACCTTGCCATCCTCACGCCACCAGGAAGAGCAAACTTTGGAATGAGAACGATCTAACGTCTTAGGTTGATCAGCTGACACTAGTCAGCCTTCTGACTTAACTGCTTGCCATGATAGAAACTACAGGAGTCGCATGCTATTGCCATTGACGATTAACTGGATACATTAAGTCATTAGCTTAAGAAACGTTTCAAACAGCATCGTGGTTGGTAACTGCACAGGTTGCTTTGTGGACGTTGGTGGCAATTAAAGCCTAAATGCCATGGCCAACAAATTTATGATGGAGATGAAATTTTTTACTTCCCTGACTTTTCCAGGTTTTAAAACAGATTTCCCTGACAAATTTTCAGTGATTTCCCAGACATTTTACATGGAATTTTTCAAAAACTAAGGAAAATGATCGATTTTATCCAAAGATTTTGCAAAAGATGATGACTAATTCATTGGCTGATAAAGACTATCTCAATTTCCCTGACATTTACTAACATTTTCACGAATGTTCTCAAATTCCCTGACATCCCCTGACACTTTTTCATTTCCCTGACATTCCCTGACACTGTTTCATTTCCCAGACATTCCCTGACACTGTTTCATTTCCCAGAGATTCCCTGACACTGTTTCATTTCCCCGACATTCCAGAAAGTGGGAACCCTGTAATCCAAATTTTTCTAACCCCTAAAAATGCAAAAATATGACATACATGTATGTCAATGTAAGTAATTCTACATTGCTTATTAGGAGATTGAACATACATCTGTAGCTGCCTAAGGAAACTGCAAATTTAGATCAGTTTTTTTTTTAAATTGACAATTTCATTAGAAATTTCTTATACAAAATATGTGACATTAATTATTTGTCTCGTTGAATTTCCAGGACTTTTTAAAGCAAATCCATCCACCTCCTGGTTGTTCAGGCTTTTCTAATTTCCCTGGCAATTCCAAGTTTTCCAGGTCTGGGGGAACCCTGTGATTGGATCAGCAATAGACGTACAAAAAAAATCAAAGTTTATTAATCACTTTGCAGAAATATTTGCATTGTTTTCCACGCAATTGACAAAGAGATAATACAAAAAGGGACACCGAAAAAGTGACGTTGTCTTCTAATGCATTAAATGTTTTTGCAAGAACAGGCACGGTACACTGGCCAAATTATAAATTTCGAGCATAATCGGCAGAAATCAGAAAAAAAAATCCCGCTATCTGTATACATGTACACAAAGCATGAGATAGTTTGAAGGTTGCATTTCAACCAGTGTCACTGCGCAAAAACCCTTCTTTTCTAAGAAAATCCTTAATGGATAGACTACTGTAGTTGCTAATTTGGGGCAGCTTTTTATTAAAATTTGAATTCGCGTTAACGAATAGCATTAATGCATTGAACAGTTTTTACTCCTACGTGTACATGTAGTCATTGCTGCCTAAGTTTCGTTTACACGACCTGTTGTGGACATTCGTGTGACCTGGAATGTCGGGAAAGCCCAGCAGATCCGTTCTGTTCACAGAACTTCAAGGAGCATTTTAATTTTCAATTTTATACAACCCTTACAGCGCACTAAACTCTTAAAAAACAAATTCCGATATGAAGGCCGATTTTTGTCGATATTGTAATGTAATGTCATTTGCTAGCAAATAGTGAAGGTCGGGCAGTCCTAGAGGGAGACAATTCGACACCTGTAGGCCCGGAAGACAAAGTCAACAATGTCGAAGACATTAACGTACATTGTACATCTAAATACTGGTCCTTGTGCACTTTCTAAACAAAACAAACAGTCCGTCGACCGTAGCCTACATATTGAAATCAAGTCAATTAAGTGTTTGATTAGGCGTAACTCTTCAGGATAATTATTATTCCACAAATCTAACTGCCTTTCGCAAAACCCACCATTGAAATTAGTATGATTGAAAGGGTTCCCACAGCTTTCGTAACAAAATCCCCTGACTTTCCCAGGTTATCCATGTTAAATCTTGTTTTTGCCTCACCTGTTAAGAGTTTTCCCATCGGTCAATATATAATACATGTAAGACGTACCTGCCCTTTAATATAAATGTTTTAATCAATATTGTCAGTGACTAGGACGATAATTATTGAATTTGAATAATAAAGGATGTCACCCAACATATTAAAACACGTTTTAATTTGGACTTTTAACTAGGAGTACTAAGATGCTCGGAATTTATTTTATTTTAGCAAATTTCGATATTGTCGTAATGAAGCTAAACAGAAGAAACCAACCTACCATATTAGGGTTTACTTCCATTGTGCCAAGAGCAACTTCACCTAAAAACCTTGGTACATCACCTGTGATTGTCATAATGGATAAGTGAAATACCTTCTAAATTGAAATTATAATTAAAAGCTAGGAAACCCCCTGACTGCTTGAAAAATTTTCAAACCTTCCCTGACTCCCAGTGTTAGTCAGAAACAAAATCTCTTGACTTTCACATGCAGGTTTCACAGTCAGTGACAAATCCCCTGACTTTTCCAAGATTCCCAGGTTCTGTTGGAAACCTGGATTGATGTTGATAACAGATTTACAGTCGCACTTGTAGAGGTGCAATAATAGACATGTAATAATACGTATCAATGTTTGTGTTACCCAACAATAAAATTCTTCACTTTATGTTATTACTCCATACTTTAAGAGTTACTAATACATTAAATCAAATTGCGAGAGTTACTAATTATAAATAATTACAAGTTTTTGGATGGTATACAGTACTGGTAGAACACAATACTGCAACAAGCCCATCTTTTTTCCAGTTCATACATTGGTAACTTGTGCACTGCTACTTATACACGTTTGTGGAATATGACCCAGCAGCCATGTAGGAATAAGGTTGTGATTTTCGCATTGATGTTGATCCCAAATCTGCGTTTTTTAATTACCTCGATATAAAAACTCGTTCCTTGGATAAGACAAGCTAGATTTTCCAGGCTTACGCTACGTGTTTACACACTGAATACAATTAGCATGTGTCAGTAGGTTGCTTTACATTTAAGTAATGAATTCCAGGCGCGTTCGAAAATTTCCATCCAGCGCTGGGCAACGGCCACGTGACCACGGAGTGGTCATCCGAGCAAAATATCCCCAACGTGGATGCCCCTGTAGTCTCTACTAATCATGGCAACACGCGAGCAAAGCTTAATTAAAAAGTAGACCTGCGAGCATTTTTCCAGAATTAATTCAATTAATGCACGCCTAGTTACGCATGCAGATACCTGCATTTGACAAGCGTGCGCTGGCGAATAAACCGCTTATTAAAGAAGCCAACGACGAAGATAATGGCAATAATAACAAATGTGGAGATGGGAAAAGATTAATCCTGCCTTTTTTACAATGTAATTATGACAGCACTGGCCCCTCTTCGAAACAGGGCCACGTGTAATAAAATAATTACCATTCTAGGCATGGGTAGACTAATCGATAGTGCTTGTTTACTGCTTTGTAAATACACGCACATCGATTATCAGTTATTAAAGGCCAATATTTCTAATTAAACCCAGTAAAGTTGCGTAGCGGGTGCCATTTCGCAGCGACCTGCCACATTTCCGCCTCCGCGCAGCGCCATCTATCGGGACCAATTCTAACCATACGACTGCTTATACCAGGGATAAGTAAAGTTACATACCATATGCGACAGTAACAGAAAATAGCATTAGTAAATTGCTGCGCGTCTTCCATTGACTGATTGCCTTCCCGTGATTTGCACTTAAGCGCCACCAAACGAAAGTACTGATTTAGCTCAAGCGATCCTATTGGCTCATATTAGAGCCCTCCATGGGAAAGGAGTAAACCTATCATATCATATTATAGCAATGTCTAACTCCTACTATTTCCTAGCTTCAGGAAAAAATATTGTGAATTGAACATCACTATGCTCATTATGCTCACACCAGCGCCATATAGGTAACTTTACTCATCTATGCTTATACCGAGGACATAACAAGGGAAAACGCGATAATTAAAAACTTGGTGGCTTACCACATTGGTGAACAGACTGCTTTGACGGTTTCCGTAGACAACTTTACTGTGTTCCTGGAACACGATAAATATTACCGATTGGGAAACGCACAGCAACACGTCATCGCGGTTTTCACCAATACCTAGTTTGTACAACTAGATTTTTGTTTGGTATGTCCTCAGTATTACAGTAACATCTAATATCTCGTTTCAATCTGTAGCTCCGCACGTAAAGTGCTGGCAAAAATGTGTAATGACAAGTTTTTCCCACAAACCAATAATTCCGGAAAAAATATTTACTGTATCACCGTGCTGAATAAACGCCAGGCTTCAATTCTCAGTTTTTATGAGTTTGCGAAGTTCACGCTTATTTAGCATATAATAATAGCACCCGGAAAGAATTGAAACTCAGTCGAGAAGAAAACGACCATCGATTTTATACGCAATTCCTTCTCGATCGAGTCGAACTCTTTCATATTCATTTCTTTAAATAGTATCAAAAGCCTTCTTCTACGTGAACATGTACTGTAAATCTGATTTTCCAGCTGAGGACTAAGGCTTAAACTTTTTTTACCATGACCATGAGGAAAAGTAGTATTTCAGAGATCCTCAGAGATGAATTTTTCCACTTCCCTGACTTTTCCAGGTTTTTAAATAAACTTCCCTGACCACCCTGACCACTGAAAAGGTAAAAAGATGCTATATGCCAAAGTAAGGAAGGCTATATTTATTGCTTGTTA
Source organism: Kryphioiulus occultus (assembly GCA_034687865.1). Lineage (NCBI taxonomy): Eukaryota > Metazoa > Arthropoda > Diplopoda > Julida > Julidae > Kryphioiulus > Kryphioiulus occultus. The sequence continues at coordinate 10,594 of JAQGAF010001904.1, forward strand.
TATCTAAACAGGAGATAGAACACACATTTTCATAATAAAACAGCATATTAATGTCGAGTAATGAATTTGTAAATAAGCTGCATTTCCATATCAGCACAGAAATATGCTTAATGGACTACGGATTAGTTTTTAACACTGGTTTATTAATCCGATCCTCATACAGCAAGGTTTGTTTTGGAGGTATTTGGAGGAATTTTTAAATTAAATATGTGCAGAGAAATTTGACTAAGCCTACATTACATCCTTATTAGGTTCCATGGGGTTCAACATTAAGATTTTCGTCAGTGGTTACCACAAGAACAAGAATTATTGCAGACTTTAAAAAAAAATTAGTAATCCCAAACAGAGTGAAATTTCAAAGCTACCATTTGCATGCATGTATTCGCAGCGTAGGCATATTCCTAATTACACGTGGAAAAACCCCAAAGCCACACAAACTTGTCGAACTTGCATTTAATTTGAAGGGTATAGGCTATAGACACGCCTTATTTATAAATTGCTAGTTTGCTGCATACATTAGGCTTCTAATTACAGTTAAATGGGGGGACTGTCTATCTGGTCTCGTCATTGACAAAATAAAAACAAAACAGTTATTACATGTACGTGTGCACGAATGTCGAATTGGCGTAGGCCTATACCATTCAATTTCCGAAAATAGGAATTGTGCTAACGTTACCTGCCTGGTATAAAAATGCAGCGCCATATAAACTTAATGGTACCAAATTATGGAGGAATGAGCCTCAGTATTATTCATCCTCGTAATTCGAGTAGTAGGCCTAATTCATATAAAAGTGTAATTACAGCACAGCAATATTTAGAAAACGCTGACGATTGCTTGTTAATTTGATCGGTGAAAGTTATTAATAGGCAGTCCTAGCCTATTGGCACGGCAAAAATGAAACGTAAATGAACAGAAAAACAACAAGGTTATAAATATGAACAAACATCATTCACTAAAAACTCGTTTACATGACCAAAACCTGAACGAGCTCTGCATTTTCCAAAGACATTTCGATTAAATGCAAATGCAAAAAAATCATCAGTTGAACAGCTTCGCTAATCCACATATTAGGCCTGTGCACAAAATCAAGAAATATGAAAAAAATTATTAAGAGCTTTTATTTAGTGCACCAGATGGGAACAAACCCTAAAGCTGTGTGCACTGCAGGGTGTTTGCATGGAGGGTCATAGGTGGCGATTCACCAAGTAACCCTACATGTAATTATCAACCCATTGAACAAAATGGCGCTGGCCGCACTTTACCATCCCACTAACCAAGGTTATACTCAAGACACACCGAAATAAAATCTCGTTTCAGAAACTGGGTAATGGCTGTATGTTTCCCGCTCGGTAATGGAAAACCAGATTAGGGGCCGTGCATATATTATGTAACGCAATTTTTGCCCTTTTTAGGGACCCACCCCCTGTAACACTTTGTACCACTTTGAAGACTACCCAAATGAAGACTTTGAAGACTACCCAAATGAAGACTACCCATGGATTTTATATGTAACGTGTAATTTGTACAGAACCTATAGTGTACCAATTGTTATTGATTGTGCAATATGTTACTTATGACAATGTTTTCGGTTTAGACCACACCAATCCATTGTAAATCTGAACGGTAGAGCTCAGAATAGTTTATTTTGTACATCAGACTGCGGCAGAATTTCCAAGATATCCTGGTCCTTGAAAAATGTTACGTAACACATGGACCCCCTGTAACAGTTTGTAACACTTTCATGAGGACCCACCCACCCCCTGGTCCTTTACGTATACATATTTCTCATATGTAGGTGTCGCCCTCTACGTAACTACGTTTTTTAATTAGTTTTATCGCGTTTTTTTCTTTGGTTTGTCTTGAGTATTAGGGTAGTGCTACCAGCGCCATCTGTTTCAATGTGTTTATAATTACTTGGATGGTTACTTGGTGATCAGCAACCCATGACCCTCAATGTAAACAACCTGCAATGCAAGAACATGTGCGATTACACTATATCGCAAAACGTTGTCATTTAACAAATTAGTCTTTAACGCTGTTGTACAACTTGATATATAACACCCACTCGATTACGTGGGTCACCACTACTACAAGATGTAATATAACATTCTCTCTTCTCAGTTTCAAGCAATATGTATAACTTTGCAAGATAACACGTTTTGTTATACATGTGGAGTGTAAACGTACTTTCAAAATTGTGTGGCGAGAATAGATTTGATTTTCGAGTGACTAGACCAAAGTGACGTCATGCTGCACTCAAAACGCGTTACTACGCAGCTCCAAATGAGTTCCAAACTGAATATTTCAATAGAAGTTCGAAAACAAGTTTTTGCGCTGTCATCAGTCACATCCAAAAACAATTGTTTAATTTGAAAATTTATACGCTCTGTCGTTCTTCCTAACCTTGAAACTATATGCTCCTTGGCAATGTCCCTACTCCTAATCATTTCATGTAACACAAATGGTACCAAATTTTCTACGACTTGTGTATAAATACGATCTCCATGAATATTACGCCACAATTTCCCGATTATATTTTCTCGTGTAAACAACGTTGTTGCCTGCCTGGAACAGCTAAGAAAGCTGTACATTCAAGGATAAATCGAGATTTTGAACAGGCTTTTCTATAAATAACGCTAGCAGATTCCGAAGATAATGTAATTTTATTTAGGCCACCCCTTAATTCGCAGTCGAGCCACCTGAGATTTCCTTTGACATATTCCAGCCCTGTTTATGACGAGTCCATCACTACCCATTGTAAACAACGTGACCCGATTTCGAATGTTGATCATGGAGTTTAGGCAACGGAAAAATTGTTGTCATATGCAAATAGCTCGGAAACGTGCACGGAAACGAGCATTCAGGTGGCATAGACCTATAGGTTCTGTGAACAATACATTTACCTAAATTTATTAAGACTAAAATTAGGACACGGACATAAACGTGCAGAACAAAACCAACTGACCATCTGAAGTTTGGCTAGTTCAATTCAAAACACGCTCAATTTACGAGTGGCGGGGTAATGTGTGTTCCAGATGGATTATTCTTTTACTGAGAAGGGGCCATGGAACGTCAATGATGGCTCCTTTTTAATATTTACAATAAAAAATTGGCTCGCATAAAAAAAATGAAGCTCAAATTTTATGCTAGTACTTGCAAGTGGTTTGCCTGCATGACGATTGGATAGAGTAGGACATACAGCATCTAAACTAATATCCTTGAGATCGGTGCTGAATATTAGTTCAGAGAGGTTATTCAGGGTTCCCATTCAAACTCTCAAGTGGATTTCCCTGACATGTGCTGACAACTTGTCAGTCATTTCCCTGATGTTTCATGTGAGATTTTTTTTAATATAAGAATAATGTTGGATTTCATCCCAATTTTTTATAAAAGATTATGACTAATCAATTGGCTTTTTAGGCATAAACCTGGCGTCCCTACAAATTTGGCGTCCAGGCTATACTAGGAAGTCACTTCGATTGATAAGAGCGTGCATTAAAAGCAGTAATATTAGTTTGCAAAGTTGTGGGAAAAATAAAACCAATGTGAACATTAGCCTACAGTACTACAGTACTGAATATCAGGTTATGGAGGTTTATTAGATTTAATAAGAGTCCAATGTCGGGACCGTCACCTGTAAGCGGCTTATAGCGGATATTACTTTAGACAGGTTCTTCTGGCATTTTAAGTGATCTATCGCGCCGCCCTAGGGTTAATATATTAATGGTTTTTGTAGGTTTGTCAAAATGAGATTAATTAGACATTGAGTTAATTAAGCCTGCCCAAATTACATTATATGAATAGCCGATCCATATGTGCCTCCAGCCTTGGATCGTTGAAGGAAACGACAAGTGGCAAACCGGAAGTAAATCCCAAGGATCTAATTATTGGAATCTCTTTGGTACGTCATTAAAGATTCTTTCCCTCCAATGGGAACGTTTTGCAATAATAAATTCTCATGTGTTTGTAGATACAACACTGCGTTTTTTTCCTTCAATCCAAACACTGATACTGTTGCAACAGATAATGAGCAGACATTACTTGGTTTTTTGGTATGATCATGTCGACGTACTGTATTTATAATTATCCAAGGAAAGATGTTGGCCCAGATACTGTATGAGGGATGAAATTAAACCTTGTAATAACATTCTCAATTCCAGGTACGTCATTTGGTGTTACGCAACCTGTTCTGAAATCAAATGGGAGACATCAGCAAGTCAAAAAGCCGCATGCTGCAGAACATGACATCGTAAGGCAATTTATTCAATGGCGCATTCTTCGATGTCTACCAACACATCTGGAATAATACACGTTCAACTGATGTCCTGGTTTCATTCCAGCGTCTACTTCTTAAGAGTGTGGCTGAAGAAAGCGTTCCTTTATCGGAACATTTATGCAACGAACCTCTCGCTATGGTAATAAAGAATATGAAAGCAGCCACGTGCGACTCAATTTAGCACTTCTGGAATCCATTTGAAAAACCCATGCACGATGTGCACCATCGCTAAATTTCTGAATTCCAAAGGTTCAAACGTGCGAGTGTCGTGGCACCAAGTTGCATTAAGGACATCAGCATGCACCCAACGAGCTACATGTACATGTATTTGTCGGATGCATGCTGATTTAGCAGCATGAATTGTCTGTTTATGCAACATGTACACTGATGGGCCATGCGAACATCAGTAAGATTAACCTTGAAAGTTCACTATCGAAGTAAACATGTTTGTCTGAAATCAGCGGTTACGGAAATTGTCAGAAACCAAGAAGGGATGGGTTAGTTTCGCGTTATATGGCAGAGATCATTTTTTCCAGATGACGAGTCGATGCATGAATGAAATCAAATTTATGTCTGTTTGACAAAACATTATTCCGGATGTAAACGACATTTTCGAATTCAACGAAACCATCGTCTTTTCTGGGATTAGGACAGGTCTGACCGACTTTTGAGGCAACTCCACCCAGCGTGTTTTCTTCGTGTGCAGCAAGTTGGTATAAAATGGATTTTTATGTATTTGGCCTTATCTGGCTCGGTCTTCATCCACCAGCTCTAGTTTGCCCTTGTTGGCACTTTCAAGTTCCATTTCCAGTGTGGATCCAACGGGGAATTCAACTTTGTTAGAGGTAAGGCAATAAAGATTTTCGAGTACGAGGCCCTGGTTGATATCAAAATTTAATTATATTAGGCCCGGCCTGAGTCAATATGCTAATTATGCGCATTTTGGAGCAGCTCGCTGCATGTATTATCAAATTGAGACCACGAAAAAAAAACTGGATATTTGGATCGCTTCCAAGTGAACACAAGGGCGCTTTGCAGCCAAGAATTATATCGTGTATGAACTGGATATAAATGAATGTATGAATGCAGCGGAATACCTATAACTGTACGGCAGTACTATTTATCGATTTTCCCTCTGCTTGCCAAGTTGATATAGCCTATAATGGCAATGCGGCAAGCCTGCACTGGCAGGTATACGAGGCGTGTTCGCAATGGCCACAATGTACATTATCGTCCTTAAAATTTGCATCAGGAAGCCTCGATGGGCGACAATGCCTTGAAAATTTTGCCATCATCCACCACATTTATTTTGGTACATTTTGGGCGAAATTTGGAAGGATCCAACGGATTTGGTACAACAAATTCCATCACTTTTCCATGAAGTATCCGAGGCCCATTACATACATGTATACTATAGAACACGTTTAAACTAATATCCAGGGTGCCGATCTACAGGATTTGGTACAGCAAATTCCATGACTTTTCAATTCCATGACTTTGTACAAAGCCAATTAGATTATGGGGCCGTTCAAGTACCATGTCATCACTAAATAATGATTTTCAGAAACATTCTTTACCACTGTGACGACATGACCATTGGGCAAAAAAAGCCCTTGGCGAAATTTTTGCGAAACTGCATGGATGACAAATGATGAATTTTAACCCAAATTTGTGTTGCAAATGCAAAAATTCCATGACCCTGATGTAAATTTCATGACTTTTCCATGACGTTCATGGCATGAATTTTATTTCATGACTTTTCCATGACGTCCACGACCAGTAGACTTCCTGACCGAAGTGTCGCCTGGATTTGGTACTGCAAATACCATGACTTTTCAACGACATTTTCATGATTGCAAAAAAATGTTCAATGCCTATTAGACTATGGGGTCGTTCGAGTTTGATGTCATCACTAAATACAAATGTAGTGATTTTCAGCAACATTCTCTACCACTGTCATGACATGATCATTGGGCAAAATTTAAAGTCAAATTTTTAAATTGTGAACCGATCAAAGACAACAATTCCATGCCCCTGATGACCTAAAACTCATGTCGTGACTTTTCCATGACTTCCATGACTGACAGTCATCCTGTTTATTAGATTTAACATGGGTCCCACGTATGGACAGGCACCTGATACTACTCTAGGCAGGTTCTACCGTGTACTGGTTCACCATACCCTGCATGAATTTTATTAGAAATACATGTAACACTGCAGATTCCGGCAACTGCTGCCTGGACTGTCGGATCGATCACAAAGTGCGTGTGGCCACAATGACTTTCGTTTGACCCATTGGCGCATAACGGCAGACTACCTCACGAAAAATTGGAAGTTTCAAGGAGCTCGCCCATTATGGCGTCAGAGGGTTGCTGCACCAAAAGGGTCCCATGTCGATAGTGCGCAAATTACCATAATAATTAATAATTCATCAACAATTTAATTATTTTAAAAAATGCATTCTATAATAAGCAGCAGTGCTCCTGTCTCCGTATCGAAATTCAGAATTGCTTGCAATTGATGTGGAGTTGAGTCAATCTACATACAGTAGGCCTATATACGTTTAAATGATAATGTGCAAGTAATTCGATTTATCTGAAAAGTCAATATGGAATACATTGTCAGATGCAACAAACTGAATCAGACTGATGACAATGAATCGTACTTGCTTCTGAAAAACTCATTTTAGAGACGCTGTGTGACCACTAAACGTATTACAGTAGGTAACCGGCTACTTCGAGTCTGTCCCAGTTAGTTCGGATTAACGAGGTTCTGCTCTGATTCATTTAGCAATAATCTATTCCAAACTTGTCACAAAGTGTTGACGGCCAACTAAAAACTATCTCTGTTCATGTTCAATTATGTTCCTAGACTTGGCACGCACAGCGGTTGTCGGTCTTGGCACCGAAATAAGTATTCTTCTGTACAGGGTTCCCCAGATATGAAATAGCCTATTCACTTTCCCTGACTCTTCCAGGTTTAAAAACAAATTTCCCTGACCACCCTAACCACTTAAATGCAACAATACGACATGACAATGTAAGGAATGATATCTTTATTGCTTTAGCCTTTGTATAAACAAACAGGTGATAGAACACATACTCAAGAGGAAACAACAAATTTTGGTTAGTCTTTCAAATTAACAATTTTATTATTAATTACTTTCAGAGAATTACTTGTCATGTCTCTAGTTTTGTGCTGACCAATAACTAGCTATGCAAAATCTATTGAATTGCTCTGACTTTTCCAAAGTAAATTAATTTCCCCTGACTTTTACGGGTTCCCCCGGACAAGGAAAAGTCAGGGAAATTGACTTTTCCATGTCTGGGGCTACCCTGCTATACTAACTGCATATTTTCTGGTTACAAATTTCTTCAAATACCAACCTTTCAGACACTGTAATGGAGCCTAACTTAGACAGATCAGTGAAAATGTTTGCATGCTAAAATTTCTATATAGCATCTTTATAGGCTCTTACAAATAAAAGGCGCAAAAGTGTTCACCAACGTCATACATGTAGGTCTCAGGTAGATGATTCCAATTGGGGATGGAAAGGGGTAAGCGGTATGGTAAAAGCGGAAAAATTTTTTTTGATATAAATAGAATGGGATGACGTGTCAATATTGAGAAACCAAGTCGTAGATACGTGCTACTCAAACAAATGTATGCATTTTTCCAACGCAAACAGCTTCCATTTCTCATCTGGGCCTGGTATGTTTGATAACAATTAATCCCAGACTGGATTAGGCCTACTTAAAAGCGTACCTAATTTGAAAAATGCACGTAAGCAGAAGCCTTGGCGAGGGTAGACGATCATAAAAGGTCGAATTGAGGAGAAGCTCTTATTGTGGAAAAAAAAACCGCTGCAGTCATAAACGAAATTCCTGGTGCAATTAACCCAAAAATGCACGCATATAATTGGCGTATTACTGCGTAAATCATAAATAAACAATGTGGGTAAATAATGCATGAACGCATTTCTTCGTTTAAATATCAGAGTGTAAAGTCACCATTCCCATGGGACGTCACGTCACAGGGTTTCCCCCAAAATCCATAATTCAACAACCCCTAGTTTTCGATACAAAACGCTTCCACGCATGGCTGCCAGAAAAGTAGGTTTGACCTAAATTGAAACTTATAAATGGCGACAAGGATGGGAAAACACCAATATCCGGTGGGCAATTTCAAGGATGTTGACATTCGGTTACAGAGATGAGTTTTCCCAAGTTATGGAAAGTAATCTGCCCAGACTTTCACCATGAGAATATCGATGGACGTATTGGTCATCGTCGTTAATTATTATGGTGATTGGTGGTCAAATGACGCTCCTATTAGAGGGCTCTGATTAGCAACGGATTTACTCCAGAAAACCATTGGAGGGAAACGTGTTAAATGCCGAGTACATCAATCAGACACCCATATAGTTAAACTCGTGATTTATCAAACGACTGAATATAAACTATGCTGAGAATACAAAAAATCCGAATTTTACACAATGGCACACCGATACTAACTAGGTGCGAACAAGCAAAAAGAAAGCTGTCGCTGATGTGCCATATCATCATTACTGCAACAAATGAAATACATAAACACGTCTGAAAAAAGCGAGTTGGCTGATAACAGAAATGAGAGCAGCCTGGTCAAACAACCTGCACGTTATTGCATCTTTTCAACTTTTATATCCTAATCTGTCATTTTTGACAGCATTGTAGCACCTTGCATACAGATTCAACAATAGTGCTTGTCATCTCTTGGCAATGACCATTTAATGGCGAGATTAGTAAAACTGCAGCAGAAGTTGTCATCATGGATTTCCCACTCAAATTCTCAACTCGTATCCCTTACAACTTTTCAGTCATTTCCCTGACATTTGACATGAGTTTTTTAATTAGCAAAATGATTGATTATACTAATCAATAAAACCATCAAAATTTCCCTGACCTTTCTATGAATTTTCACGAATTCCCTGACACCTTTTTATTTCCCTGACATTCCAGAAAGTGGGAACTTGTAATGGATGCAAAGTTTTACTGCAATGAAACTGTTCTGCGATCGTTAACCCACCAATCTACATGTAAGATCAAAATCATTGAGGGGCGTCATTGAGAGTTAGGCTTACAGCTAGATGCACAGTAAAAGAATTATTTCGTGTATTTAAATGGGAACGAGAATGACAATACCGCTTTCCCAGAACTGTAGTACGACAGCATTTATTTACTAATTAAACTGGCAGCAGTAGGCTGAAATGTGAATGCGTGGAACAATTACAATGAAACTGTTGACCTCTCAATTGCATTTGCTGACTTACGTCATGTACTGTTAAACAAAACATTGTAGCCAACCCACACAACCAACGTCAAATGCGCTTCGTTTAACAAGGCCCACTTCAGCAATTTATCAAAACAACTAAATATACGTGAGCAATACCCTAGCAAAACAATGTCAACACTCGCAGATAGGAGAGATTATAATTGAGGGAGTACAAGCCTCATTCCCAGTGTATAGTGTATGTCATTTCAGAAATCGTCTGCTCAGCTTGGAGTCTGGACGTCATTACTTGCTAACCAAAAACTAACAAAACCTAAAAAATCAATGGTCGCATCGAGCAATTTCTATTACGTGGATGTTCCGTTCGATACAGCATAACAACTCCAAGAAATTAGTTTCCTGTTTAGCTCAAATACTTTATTGTTATAAGAACCAATGGCACCTAAGCTCGATTTTTTGCTAGTCTTGTGAAAGAGCACAGAAAAACTAGTTTCTTTGGTTAACTTTGTCACAGCATTACGTTATTATGTACATGTACCCTTATGTACGCCTATATTGTTTATAATTGAGTACATGTGCCTTATATCAGGAAGAAACATTGCGGATTACTAATTAAAATTTTCCATTTCACACAAAAAACCTGAACAAAAATCGCAGTTACTTACTGCCCCCTGCTGACAATTCAGTATTAACCTTGGATCCATATTTTTTCGTTCCCTGAAATTGCCATGCGAGTTTTTTTATTTTATTTTTAAGTGTAGATTTTCAATTCCGCCTCACTTAAGAAACACAGCACTGCCACTCACTCTTTATCAAATAAGGATTGCCTGGAGGAATTTTACATCAAAATAAGGTATTTCACTTGACGTAGTATTATTTTGAAATGAATTCCTTCGGGCAGATACGAGAGCTGATAATAAAGAAGGTGAAACATCCCCAAATTATAAGAAAAGATGGAAAACTGCCATCCTATAAGTACTTTTTTGGCTCCATCATACATGTACAAGCACAGCGCCAAATGAGACCTGACTACAGTACATCGCCTGTATATTTCGTGCTTGCACAGGGCTGAATTAACTTTCTCTTTCGTTTCAAAAATAAAATCCTAAAGGTACGATGTTTTAAATTATCACTGACAAAACGTAGAATTGCGTAGGCCTATATCGGTTCACACAGGCCGACTTGCACACGAGTAAATTCATTTTAAAATAAAAATGACACTGCAACATAAACCTGCATTATGGTTGCATGATCGTTATTCGAATGACGCAATTTTTCCACATTGCATTTGATGTCAATCAAAGCGTTTGTTTTTTATTAACTTTTCGCTTAATCGGTTTTTTATCATAATGCCACATAAAATCCCGATGCACACTAAAATTGTAACTTAAAACATTTTTAGACTTTTTTTTAATAATGGCAACCTATAGAGGATTATGTTGCAGCATATAATTACGAATTGGTTAAAGCTGATGATATAACCAATTAAAGGTAACGAACCACGTCTCGATGGATAATGATCCATGGCAATGATGACCCACTAACGTTCTTTAGGCAAACCTGCTATAGCAGTTGCATGGATTAGTGCCCAGACCAGGTCTAAAAATGAATGTTTGTTGAAACATTACTAAGTAATTAGTCTGCAGCTGCATGAAAACTTTCCCCAGGTACATGCACTGCATATAAACATTGACATTACTAATTAGGTCATTCGTTTCAGGGATGGATGAACAAGTTCCATAAATAGGTAACTAACCATATGGCACTCCACAAAACACATTTCCTTAAAAGCGCACATAAAACAAAAATCACGTTAAGTGCGGTCTGATAAATCGTGTACAATGTATACAATGTTGTTTATCAAACGGAAGTAAAATGGCCAATTTAAATCGGTACTTAAAATAGCCATCAATGACACTACAGTAGTAATAAAAATCACCAGCGCGAGCATCTTTAAACGCCGATTACGTTAATGGGAGTTTAAGAGCAACGTACCATTTCAATGTCATCGTTGATTACCTTGGCTTTAGCCTGAAAATAGCGCTGGATTTTTTGTTAAGTGGAATCGTGTTTCCAGTTTGCCGGTAACCATTCACGAAGTTTTCATTTAAGGCCAAAAGCAAAAAATAAATAATAATAAGCATGTCAACAAGATGACAAAGCTTGAAATTTGCCAGGATGCAAACTGTCTATGTAATTATTGATTTCAAATCCTGCCTCTTTCTATAGTGTGCCAACCCAACACTGGGACGAAAACTGAAAAAAGCACGGAAATATTACGAAGGTCTTTTGTGTGCCTCAAAAACTTTCCATCAAAATTGGGCAACCTGCGATTTCGCAACATAAGCACCGTGCCATGGACCTGAGCACGTCAATGATCAACTATCATTACGCACATGTATTTTCATCGTGCACCATTTTCATTGATGCCCAATAAAATACCAAATTTTCTTTCATGATGCAATTTAATTATGCTTTTCAATGCATTAATTAATCACTGCTAATAGGAATTCTCAAATGTCTTAAACCCTTGCATTCCATTACTTGATCTGTTCGTGGCGTGTTTAGCAGCTGCAGAGAATGTGTCCCTAGAGGGCACATGGATTTGGAAATTTGTTGAAAATTGCCTCCCTTTTATCAACCCCTTTTATTAATAACGGGTTACGCGATTACTGTTTACTCATCGCGATTGCTGCGTTGATAGCATAAGCACATGAATATTTAACACGTTCTGCATACTCAGTAACTCTGGCACTTTTGAAAAAAAAAACTAATTCTCCAATTTAGAAATGAGCCAATCACTACACTACGTTTCTATGCAGACTTAAATTGTATTTTAAACAAGAAAGTCCTGCATACAAACGTGTTTGTCTTCTCTAAAGTTGGTTAGATATACCGAAATTAAAGTCAACTTTCCTAAAATACATGTATCATTGCACGTTTCATCTAATTCGCAGCCATAATACAGAAAATGTGAAAAATATTAGTTGGTTACATGCAGAAAATGCATCGAGGAGACGTTGCATGAACACACTTATAAATTGTAAGACATTAGAGCTATTTTTAAAACTGTTGCCCCACTGTGGGCAAATTTGGAGGTTATATATGACTGGGAAGCTTGGCTGCATCTGGTTTTAGAGTTACCACAAATACAGGAAACAGTAATCCATGTGTTTATCTCAATTTAAGCGTTTACTTGACATGAACGGTTCAAATGAACTTGCATGGTGGTAATGCTTGCAACCAAATGCCCAGTCTCGAGTCAATTAGTTTATAAAATACGCTTCCAGTAATCAAAACACATTAGGGTGCGACAGACCTAAAATATAATTGTAATTGCAATCACAATTATTTTTTAGGATTGTCCCACCCGATTTACATTCACGCCTTTAAATTTAACTTTTGGCTAAATTTGACTTTAAGTTTTATACAGACGAAGTAAATTGTAAGCCGAGGGCTTCATTTTAAATTAATTTAAGGGGATGATCCCTGACCTTACTCCCAATCAGTAGCGCTAGGAGTCCATTAACCCAAACTTGGTGAATCCCACGCATGGGACGCATTTAGCAGAACCAGGGTTGGGCTGAACGGACCACATATGGCATGTCCTCCAGAAATGGACTGCTGTAAGTGAATGTAAATACTGCTCCTTTCCCTAAGCCAACACCCATGTGTAAACACGCTGCAAGCATCCATGGTGCAACATGAAGCTTCCTGCACCCATTCTTAAATTATAGTTTCCCCCTGCTCAATGTTCGACTCGCCAAATAAAATAATGGAAACTTATGCAGGGTTCACCATCAGTAATCATTACCATCAGGGCTGCCTCACCAACGACTTTTCATCCGAGCTCCACTGTAAACAAAACCCTCCTACCATCATTTGTTAATTTGAAAAATTGGTACAAACATGGCGTACAACTCAGGCTTATCAGAAATCAATTCTGGCTGGTATTGACAGCACGACGCTTGCATGGCCAAGTAATGGCCAACCTGCCAGTATACCATGCTAGATACCTATTACTTCGATTTCCCCATACTTTTTGTTCGATTCGTGCTATGTGGCAACAAAATACGTGTTAGGCACGTAATAACCGATGCCACGTGAATTTATAATCGATGCCACGCCTCCTAATGGCGTATTCAACCAGGATAATGAAATGAAAGCAAAGCTTCCAGATTTATTAACGTTACTGTCATACGAGTCAAGAGTCTGCTGCAAATCATGAGCAACATATTTTTCATTGTTAGTTTTGTTAGGCAACGGGATACGTCACCAATTTTAGCACCACTATTACATGTACTAGGAAATGGCCGTCCTGGAACGTCTCTTACCAGCGGATGTCGGTTGCCATATTCATCACCAAGTTTGCTCAAACCCACCCTGGAAGGCCACGCTGATTAAACCAAAACTGCGTTTGCCATCCACTAGAAAGTGGCTAAAGTGATGAACACTTTGGGGTTCAGCTGGTCTTGCAGCAGAAAATTCATTGCCAATTTCGATACGAGCTCAGATGCTGGCAGTTGCAATATCTGGGGAACAAATTTTTTCATCAGGAAGTGGAAAACTCCTGCACCAGATTGCACTGACGTTAATGGGTGCTTGAACAGGTTCAAAGCACAATTTACATTGTAATCCTTAATTGAAGCCTGTCTGCAGATCTCCAGTAAGGCCAGTGCAGTCAACCATTAGGAGTTAAGTGTTCAATCTGCATAATTGCAGAGCTTGACTTGAGCCTTTGGCTTCACGTCTGCAAATGCAATACCAACGCTGAATGATTTCTTATGCGATATAAATAACAGCGAGGTGTGATCCTCTTGCAAAACTGTAATGAGCGTATGGAGGGCAAAGTGGTTTCCCATTGCAGCATTTCATCGAGGTATTTCTAGAGACTAAATCCGGAGCCATTGCCGGCTTCGTGGGTCATGGCATTCTAAGGTTAGGGTCTTTTCACTGCTGTTAAAAATAAATCCCAGATTGTACCCCTTGACCATCATTCCAGAGGTCCACCACAACTAGTCAATTCAATTCAATAGTCTCTAGCACATTTTGGAAGGTAGCCAGCACCGTCATTCAGTAAAGTTTTTGACACAGAGGATAATAAAGATAAGCTCCCATAGGTAAGCAGGGGCAAGACACGATCACGGTTCAACTTGGATCCATTTGGTCATTCCCCAATGTGCCGGAAATGAAGATCGTTTATGAGCGGCCCTAATTTCTGCGAACGTCAGCGCCACCTAACCGCGACAAAGGCATGTAGTGCACCCCCCTAGACTTTAAATTGGGAGGCGTTTTACTGCATTCATACAGGTAGGCCCAGAATGCTAATTCCATCAGGGTGGCATTCACCGGGCCACCTTCGCCGTTGACCTTTCCTCCGGAGAGGTCAACCGGGGTCAGTAAGGCAAACCACGCCATTTAACCTACTTTCCGAAATTAGCCCGCGAGAAAACGAGCAAACTGGTGCAGAGCAAAAAAAAAAATCGGCAAATGCCAAATTGACCTTAAAAGCAACAAGGGTAGACTCACCATTTTCCGCCGGATCGCCCTTTTTCGCAGTCGCAGCATTTCCCATGGTTTCAACAGTGTGGATAACAAGATTACTCAAAGGATGAACAGGAATATTTCTGTGAAAAAGTCACCGAACGCAGTCCAGCTGAGATTTTTCGGGAGGTTATAATACTCAACAACGAACGAGATTAAAAGCGAACGAAAACGAGCGTAGATTTGCGTATCAAAAGAAAATGAGAGATGGTGGCGAGGCCAGCTCGTATTAATCCGATATATACTTATATATACTTGTGGAAAACGGCAATAACTGGTGTCCCTTAATCCTGCCGCAGATGTTTTAATTTCTTAAATCCTGACGGCAGAACAACGACGGTGTTAAGACGGCTTGTCCCATTCGCACGATTTGCAAACGTTGCATAGGCTTCGATTAAAACATAGTGTGGACCTTGGCGCGTACGGCTACAACGAACAGAATCCCCCTCATAAGATACTGCGATTATTTCGTCGGATGCTCCGCTCGAATATCCTTAAAAACGTCTCAAACCGAATCAACATCTAGGAGCGCACGACGAATTACGCCAAAAACAAACATGGCTTCCTCTCTCGGCCATTTCCAACAAATTATGGGATGGAGGGTAGGAGAGGCGACGATGGTCACGTGACGAGCGTTACCACGACAACTAAACGCAGTGACAGGGGGCGCTCCATGACGGACGTAATGCGAGACCACGAATGCGGCAAAATGGAGGCCGACGAAACCCTTCGCTAGCGCGGCAGGTGCTGTCCTCACGCGGGAGGAGAGAAAACTAATCCGCATCTCTGAGAAACCCGCCAATTTTTAAGCCGGTGAAGGAGTTAAATTCCTCATGTTACTGTCATGTTATCCTCATGTTACATTTTATTTTATACTATTTTTTTAAAAATACGCAAATCAATAAAAAATTACCTTACC